>CAUYRH010083960.1:0-10583 GCA_963574655.1 Perodicticus potto | reverse complement strand
GTTTTCATCCCAAGAGACCAATGCACATCCTTCTGCACGATACCTACATGTTCTGCATCATTGATAAGTCATTGCCCCTTCCAAGTGATAAAACTTTACTGTACAATCCATTTCCTCCTTTGAATGAATCAGATGTCTTCCGGAGGCACACGGCCCATGCCTTTAAAATTTCTAAGATATATAAGCCTCTACTCTTCTTGGATCTTTTGGATGAAAAAACACTGGTGGCAGTAGAACGGCCCCTGGATGACATCATTGCTCAGCTTCCACCACCCATCAAGAAGAAGAAATTTGGAACCTGAAACAGGGCTTTGTGTGTGTCCTTCCTTGAACTGTCTTTCTTGTTACTTCTCACAAATCATGATAATAAAACAGTTATTCTTGAGAAAAAAAAAGAAAATATATTAAAATAACTTGTGAACTCAGGAATAAATTAGTTTAAGCTAATTGCTATAAAAATAGCATGGCAACCATTCATCAACAGTACTCCTATCAGAGTCACCTAAGGAATATTTCCTCATGTTATGAAAACTGTCCCAGTGTGGCTACTCTGGCCATTTACTGTGAACCACACTGTGTTTTAGAAGATTCAAGATTCACATAAGTTTATCAGCCTCAATTTGTATAGATATTTTTGATGCCTAAAAATGCATTTAATTCTTATTCATGAATAAATGTGCAATAATTTTGGATTTTGAATTAAAGAATGCATCATTAAATATTGAAATGAATAGAATAAAAGGGGAAATTTTTAGACAAGTTTCTCAACGTTTCTTTTAAATAGCATAAGCGTGAGTCCCCTGAATCAGTGAAAGAACAAAAAAGTAAATTCATAATGAACTACAACCTGGAAACATTTCTGGGCATAAATTGCAACAGCCAAGAATACCTTTTAAAACTGTGTAAAAATCAGTATGAAAAACAAAAAATTTGTATTTTCTGAAATAAAAAGTAACTTAATTACTTCAACAAACAATCTAAATATTTTTTATATTGACATAAATTTTTAATGCAAATGACGCTCAAATTCTGTATCATTAAAAGTTGGAAGTACTAACTAGGAATCACACCCAAAAGTTAAAAGTTTGTCATAAGTTATTTAAAATTTATGAAAGCAAATTAATAGATTTTATGTTTATTTAATATTGAACTAATCTGTTAAGAATTCAACATGATGTTGTGTAGTGAAGAAATAAACACTTGTTAAAAAAAAAAGCCATTTAGACTATGCTGACATCTTCTGATATGATCACTCTCATTGGCAATAAATAATGAGAGTTCCTCTAACTTTCTGTTCTCATTATGGTTTATTTTATGTGTTTTTCTTTAGGCAGTAGAAGATTTATTTTCAATCTTGTTATGTAAGTACTTTCATAATACTCCAATTTTGCCTCTTGGCTTGCAAAGCTTAATTTTTATTTTATTTTATTTTATTTTATTTTATTTTATTTTATTTTATTTTTTGAGACAGAATCTTACTATGTCACCCGGGTAGAGTGCTGTGGCATCACAGCTCACAGCAACCTTAAACTCTTGGGCTCATGCGATTCTCTTGCTTCAGCCTCCCAAGTAGCTGGGACTACAGGTGCCCGCCACAATGCCTGGCTATGTTTTGGCTGCAGTTGTCATTATTGTTTAACAGGCCCAGGCTGGGCTCAAACCCACCAGCTGTGATATATGTGGCCGGTGCCCTAACCACTGAGATACAGGTGCCAAGCACAAAGCCTAATATCGACTATACGGCTTTTTATAGGAAAAATTCCTGATGTCTACGTCTTCTGTGGATTTTCTTAACTCATTAAAGTTTCTTTCAGTTGATTGAACTATATGTATGTATGTATATATATATATATATATCAGTTATCATAAATTGTTTTAAGTGTGGCAAATAATGTCTTTGCTAGACATAATCTTTTTTTTTTCTTTTCTTTTTTTTTTTTTAGACAGAGCCTCAAGCTGTCACCCTGGATAGAGTGCTGTGGCATCACAGCTCACAGCCCTCCAATTCCTGGGCTCAAGCGAGTCTCTTGCCTCTGCCTCCCAAGTAGCTGGGACAACAGGTACCCGCCACAACACCTGGCCATTTTTTGGTTGTAGCCGTCGTTGTTGTTTGGCAGGTCCAGGCTGGATTCGAACCCGCCAGCTCAGGTATACGTGGCTGGCGCCTTAGCCCATTGAGCCACAGGTGCCGAGCCACTAGACATAATCTTTTATATTTTTCTCTAAGAATTTAGTGTATTTCTGTTAGGACCTATTGCTTAATATACAAACTATGAAAACTTTCTATCTTTAAGTAATTAATTCCTTTTGATACAAATAATCTATAAAATTTATTCTATTGTCTCAATAAAACTTTAAAATTCCTCGAACATGCTGCTGAAAGTCTTGAATTTTACTTTTAAACTGCATTTTTTTAGCTGGAAATGCTTGATCCATTCTGAAAAGTTTAATGTGATTTTTTTAAAGGCTCCAATCATTCCTCAAATAATTTAATTCATATTTTATTTCTCTATCAGGAGTCTTTAAAGAGGTATAAATCAATTTTTTCTAAGCCCTTTTCACTAACCATTGATTAGTACTCATATTCTGATTGATTTTATCCAGTTCTAAGTCCGGCATCCTCCAAGTGCAGTAGGAAACACTCACCTATTGCTCACCAAGAGATTTGGTCTAACTTTTCTTATCATTTAGCACTTATTCCAATAATTCAAATGCCTTTTTTATCCACTGTAAGTGTGATTTTTTTGTCCAATCTTTTGGGTTTTGTAAGTAGTTTAGGCTATCTTAAAATTTGAAATGCACATCCTAGTCATATTTTATTGTTGTCTTAAGTTAATTATCTTATACTCTTTGGACATACTTATAAAGTTGTTTTAACATCAGCTTCTTATTATTGAAAAGTATTGAACACATTTTCTAGTGACTGAACCTTCATCTTAAGCTAATCTAAACTTACCTTGCGAATATTGTTTTCCTTCTTTTCCATGTTTTCCTCAAGCATCTGTTTTAAACTAGGATTTTGGGTAGATTTATACCACTCAGTTCTTGTTCTAAGCCTGCATTCTGCCAAAGATAACTGTTTTCTTATTGTTTTAAATTAGCTTAATTTAAAAAAAAAAATTAGCTTAATTTATAAGAACTTTATGTTTAACTAGAGCAGACATTCTTATGAAAAACTCTTCTTTTCCCCATCTGTATAAATTTACCTTTCCATTATTTAAAACAAACCCAAATAATAAGAGTTACAAGGCTTTGAGTAGGGACTTGGAACCAGCCCAGAGAAGAAGAAGGAACTCCTTTAGGAAGACCTGTGCAGCCATTGTTCACTGGGTGAATGTTAGGGGTGGGATTTTCTCTTGGGATTGGGCAGAAAAGCCAGGACAAATAAAGGGCCAATCAACAGAGGCCAGTCAGTTAAGGTTTAAAGAATCCAATCATTGTAAGCTAGCTAGGTTTGAAGGACCCAATCAGTGTTTGCCAGCAGGTTTGGGCAGGCAGATAAGGCATAAGAGCCTAATGCAGCTTGGCTACAACGGTAACCTGCTCAGTACCACTTTCATTGTATTGGAAGCTTTGTCTTTATATAAACTATTGTTCTATGGCTTACGCTTGCCTGTGGTCTGTGAATTCATTCTTTGATTCCCGAGACCAAGAACCCAGCCAGGAGAAGAAAAATCTAGTATCACAAATATATTTTCACTTACCACCATCTCCCATGTTAGGCCACAGAGATTTTACGTGCGTCTCCTGGCCTCACTCCCTACATGTATAAAGTAAGACTTCATAGCAGGAAGCAGGTCCTCCATTGTACCAATCTACCTCAGGTGCCATGATCCTCCACAACAAACTGCAAAGAACACTAGGAGTGTTCTGCTTGGAACCAAAGTCTTCACCTGGCAACCAGTTAAGACCATCATTGTCATAGCAGTGAGAGAGGGTATTCAGTGTTTCCCAAACATTTTCGCTTAATAGCAAACATAAAATAGAAATATACAGGCTGTTCTTGAACAAAGAATGCTAGCCAGAAGGTGTCTATCCTTGACCCTAAAAAGTAATCTCAAAAGTTTGTGAGTAGTAAAGTATTTTTACACATGCATTTCAAAGATCACTGTCTAATAACTTAGTGGTTAAGAACTTACATGCCCACATCAGTAGTCAAAGTCCTCTTAATGTAAACATAATCCCTCGATAATCTATCCCTGTTTAGTTTTGGATTAGATCAGGAGGGTAGTCATGGAAAAGTTGAATTCTCATTGTCATGTTAACAATTTCAAATGTAAAAACTCATGAAGAATCCAGGTAACTTTAAAAGTCTTTAGGGAAGGCTCGGTGCCTGTGGCTCAACGGGCTAAGGCACTAGCCACGTACACCTGAGCTGGTGGGTGTGAATCCAGCCTGGGCCCGCCAAACAACAATGATGGCTGCAACCGGAAAAAAAAAAAAAAAATGGCCAGGCGTTGTGGCAGGCGCCTGTAGTCCCAGCTACTTGGGAGGCAGAGGCAAGAGATTTGCTTAAGCCCAGGAATTGGAGGTTGCTGTGAGCTATGATGTCACGGCACTCTATCCAGAGTGACAGCTTGAGGCTCTGTCTCAAAAAAAAAAAAAAAAAAAGTCTTTAGGGAGGTGCCTGTGGCTCAAAGGAGTAGGGCACCGGCCCCATGTAGGGGAGGTGGCGGATTCAAGCCCAGCCCTGGGCAAAACTGCAAAAAAAAAAAACAATGGTGGGGGGTGGGTAAGAAAAGTCTTTAAATTTCAAAGATCTACAATCCAACCATAAATGGGTCCCCAAACCCATAAGCCTTCACTATTCTGTAGTGTGACCCCACTCTCAGGCACAATACAAAATCTTTCTTTTTTTTTTTTTTTTTTTTTTTTGGAGACAGAGTCTAACTTTGTCACCCTTGGAAGAGTGCCATGGCATCACAGCTCGCAGCAACCTCAAGCTCTTGGGCTTAGGTGATTCTCTTGCCTCAGCCTCCCGAGTAGCTGGGACTATAGGCACCTGCCACAATGCCCAGCTATTTTTCTGTTTTTTGCAGTTCAGCTGAGGCCGGGTTTGAACCTGTCACCTACAGTATATGGGGCCAGCACTCTACTTGATGAGACACAGGTACCGGAAGTATAAAGGAACATAACGTTCTAACTAATTAAATATTTGTCAAAATGCTACTTTATTTTGGTATAGTCTACTCCATGCCTTTCTAGTAAATTGATTATTAGGAAATCCCAATGATTTATTCAAGGGATGCCCGTGGGACTTGAAAAAGACAAATTAGGCCTTCTCTCACAAAGAAAAGTGTCAGATGAGTCAAGACCATCTGAATTTGCCAGAACTTAAGGAAATGTTCTAAGAAATACTGGCACATGTCAAAAGGATATATTAGCTGACAGGAAGGGATCCTCACTGGCCAAAATAGTGATAGGTTCAGAATCAAAAACATGATCAAATAAAGTAGATACTCACAAGTTCATATTAAAGTAGATAGATAAATGGATGGATAGATAATAGATGATATATGTATAAACACATGTGCGCACACAGTTACAGAAAATAAAAAAGAAAGCTATTTCTTCCTGCAGAATATCAACTGAATTTCCCATTACTGCTATATCATGTTTATAAAATTTGTTATACTTTTAGAGATAAGGAGATAAATTTGATCTACAAAACTGTATTCCTTCTGCAGGTTTTACTAGAGAAGCTACTTCCTCACCTCAGCTTCTAGAGGCAACCTATGTTCCTTGGCTCATGGCCTCTTACTCTTATCTTTAAAGTCAGTAGCGGAGTGTCTTGTCTTTTTTCTGATCTCCTTTTTCTCTTACAAGAACTCTTGTGATTATACTGTCCTACCTGACTAACGCAGTATAATGTCCCCATCACAATATTCTTAATATAATCGTATCTGTAAAGTTTAGGTTGCCATGTAAAGTAATATATAATCAAAAGGTCTTATATGCAAATATTCTAAAATGCAAAAAATCTGAAACACTTCTGGTCCCAAACATTTTTGGATAAGTGATACTCAGCTTGTACAGCCATTTTGGAAAATAGTATGGCAGTTCCTCAAAAAAAGTAAAAATAGAACTACCATCTGATCCAGCAATCCTACTTCTGAGTATATATCCAAAGGAATTGAAATCAGTATGTCAAGATAATCTGCACTCCCATGTTCATTTCAGCAATATTCAGCAAAATTGCCAAGATATGAAGCAACCTAAGGGTCCATCAACAGATGAATGGATAAAGAAAATGTGATGTGTATATGCAATGGAATACTATACAGCCTTAAAATAAAATTTGTCATTTGTGACATGGATGGAACTGGAGGACATACTAAGTGAAATAAGCCAGGTACAAAAAAAAAAACACCACATGATCTCACTTATATGTGGAATCTAAAAAAATCAATCTCAAAAATACATTTAGTAGAAAGATGGCTGGTTACCAGACTCTAGGAAGTAGGGGTGGGGAAAGGGAAGATGTTGAACAAAGGTTACAAAATCTCAGCTGGACTGGAGGAATAACTTCTAGTGATCTATTTCACTTTCTAGTGATCACAGCTAATAATATTCTATATTTCAAAATTGCTAAAAAATAGATTTTAAACATTTTCATTATAAAAAATGATGAGCTGGTGAGGTGATCTAGTATTAATTAGCTGGATTGACTCTTTTTGCAATATATAAATAGAAAAAATCACATTGTACCTTATAAATATATACAATTATGGGCAGCACTTGTGGCTCAGTGAGTAGGGCTCCAGCTCCATGTACTGAGGGTGGCAGGTTCGAACCTGGCCCTGGTCAAACTGCAACAAAAAAATAGCTGGATATTGTGGTGGGCACCTGTGGTCCCAGCTACTCGGGAGGCTGAGGCAGGAGAATCGCCTAAGCTCAGGAGCTGGAGGTTGCTGTGAGCTGTGATGCCACAGCACTCTGCCAGGGGTGATAAAGTGAGACTCTGTCTCTATAAAAATATATATATACATATATATGTATATATATACATATATATATATACACACACACATATATGTATATATATACACACAATTATTTGTTGATTAAATATAAATAAATAATAAGTTAAAAAATTAATGGACAAATAAAGAAAAACTCCCATATAGAATAGTACATAGCAGCAAAAAAGAAAAAAAAAATGAGCTGTAACTAATGAAATTACATATAGTAATATTACAAAAATACTATGTTTAGAAACATTAAAATTAAAATATTTTTATAACTGTACATACATAGTATGGCTATGAAAAAAGCAAGGGAATAATAACTACAAAGTTTAAGATTATCATTACCTTTTCTGGGGAGAGGAGAGGAGACAATAGATGGAATCAGGCAGCAACATAAAGACTTCAACTTTATTGAGTTAACATTGTACCGTTTCAGAGAGAATGCAAAAATCTTGCAATTATATAGTTTCTTTAAACCTCATCTCCTCCCTATGCTTTATGCTATGGTTGTTAAATGTATTATATATGCTTTAAGTAATCATATAAATTTTAAACAAATTAATAAGAAAAATAGTCTTTCTTCTGGTATCTCCATTATGCTAAGTTCATCAAATAAATTTTTAATTTCAGATAATTGTATTTTCAGTTCTGGAATATGCATTTGAGTTATGTGCATAAATATATATATATATACACACACATATATATACATATATATATACACACATGTATATATATATATATATATATATATATTTTTTTTTTTTTTTTATTTGAGACAGAGTCTCATGTTGTTGCCCTGGGTTGAGTGCAGTGGTGTCATAACTCACAGCAACCTCAAACTCTTGAGCTCAAGGGATTGTTTTGCCTCAGCCTCTCGAGTGACTGGGACTGCAGGCAAAATGCTTGGCTAGTTTTTCTATTTTTAGTAGAGACAGGGTCTCACGCTTGCCCAGGCTAGTCTCAAACCCCTGAGCTCAAACAATCCACCCACCTGAGCCTCGCAGAGTGTGAGGATTAGAGGACTAAGGCACTGCGCCCCACCGAGATTTTTATATTTTCTATTTTTCTGTTCATGTTTACAGGAAAAAAAAGGGAAATAAATTCTGAAAAATGAAATGTTGTATTAGAATCATGGAATAATGAGTGATTTTTTATTTTAAAAATTTATACTGTATTTTTAAATTAAGCTATCGTATTTTTAACAATTGGTCCTATAACAATAAATATTTAAAAAATTGTAAAAAAAAAAAAAAAAAAAAAAGGTCTTACGGATTAAGGCATGAACATTTTGACAAAAGGGAGGAAGGGGCAGTATTTAGCCTACCACACCATAAAAGGAGGGTTGGAACTTGAAAAATCATCTCTTGGCACCCACAATCATGATAATTATTTCTGAGAAGAATCATTAAAGAATGCTTAACATAGTAGCTGTTCCCTGGTTCATTTCTCCCAGTCTCAAATTCAGCCTATTTTATTCTTTCTCCCCGCCTACCTCCCAGCTGCTCCTAATGTAGAATCACTTAGTGACTCTAACATCTTAATAATAAACTTAGTAGGCAAAAGTTGGAAAACAGAATTCTACCTCTCAACATATTTCCCAAATGACACAAATTACTAAAGAAAACACAGTCATTTGATGGTGAAAGTCCTGGCAAACACAATGTTAGCCAATAATCAGAGCCAGTAGCACCAATAAGGGAATGGAAACACCATATACATCCTAATAAATGGACTGAGAAGGACACAATGGCATTTCTCTGGTGTTCCTGCAAAAAAATAAATAACTGGAACCTAATCTGCATAAATATCCAGGCAAACCTATTTCGAAGCATATGTATTCTGTAAAATAAATGGTTCTTTATTTCTTAGGTGGCAGGCTAAAGACAGGGGGATGTACGCCACATTTTTTTTCATGCTTCGTTGGAGATAAAGAATCACAGATGAAGAAAGACAAAGTCAGCAGAATTGATGTAATTGCCAGCCACACAGGAAATTAGGGGAAGTTAAAGGATGTATTTTTATTTCACTCATTTAGGAAATAATATTTGAATCAGTTGTATCTGAATCTTAAGACTTCAAAAGCTATAGCTGACATTTGAGTAAAGAGAAAACTCACAGGAATTTCAAATATGTTACTTTATACTAAATTCTTCTTTAGTTGCTATTCCTCTCCAGTTGAATGTAACTGCCTGTTTAAAGTGTTATATACATGCTAATTTCAGATAAAGATGGTTGATAACAATATAGATAACAAAACTATGACTTTTATTAAAAATACATTTTTACTTGGAAAATATATAAGTTGACATTCATAATGTACTTAACCACCAATATTCAAATTAGATCAAGCTTGATAAGAAAAATAAACTAACATTTTCCATATAACAGATTTTATCACAAAAGTTTTCCAATATATTTTCAAGTACTTTTTTTATACACCCATTGGCTTCAAATCATTTTCTGAGCCTCATTCTCAATAGCTCCTTAAGCTGTGCAAGTGCTCTTAGCCCTTTCCTTGCCTACTGACAAAGAGCCTGTGATGATCATTAATTTATTAGCTCTTTTCACCTCCTGTACACTTCTACTGCATTGCAAAAAGAGGGATGTGGAATGCCTACTTGTGCTGCATCATTTCAGAGTCTTTCTTGCTACATTCCATAAAAATTACTGTCTTTCTATTGATTTGGATACAAAAACTATGGACCAAAATTGCTCTCAATATTTGTATTCAACAAATAATAGCAATTTTGGAAAAAATATTTAAATCATTTTACTATGTCTTTAAACTAAAGAAAGAAGTCAAAAGGGTTCTGCCTAAAAAGGAAGAAATTAAAAGACATATTCTAGAAATGTTATATATTAAGAACATCACCATTCTATAGAAATTATAGACTGATCTTTTATTAATATTTCAACAAATCCTATGCTTTATTCTCAATTAATAAAAGATTCATTTGGTTTGTGTCAGAAAAAAAAACTGCTGATGTTTGATGGTGATTTTACATGGTTGTTTTCTCCACAGTGAATTGTACTTAGATCGATTGTGTTTTATTCAGTTCTGTTTCCAAGAGCTCTACAATCATATGAGAGTGCACGCTCAATAAGTGCTGATAGAGTGAGTGAATAAAAAAGTGATTGATGAATCAATAAATGAACCACCAATGAAGAGATACTTCATTACACATACTGGTAATATCACAAGTCAACAGACTCATTCCCAGCCCCCTAACCTCCTCACTGCGCCTCTTATATCTTTGTTTCTGAGGGTGTAGATAAGAGGATTGAGACTAGGTGTGACAACAGTATAAAAGAGAGCAATGAACTTGCCTTGATTTTGAGAATTTTCTGAAGGTGGCTGAAGATATATGCATATGACTGGAATGAAAAAAAGAGAGACAACCATAAGATGTGCTCCACATGTAGAAAAAACTTTCTGAAGTCCAGTGGTTGATTGCATTTTTAGTACAGTCTGGGCAATGGCACCATAGGAAGTGAGAATGAGGATCAGAGGTATGAGAACAAAAATGGCGCTCATCACCATGAGGGTCAGCTCATTAGCATGGGTATCAACACATGATAGTCGCAGCAGTGCAGGAACTTCACAGAAGAAGT
>CAUYRH010083959.1:0-13610 GCA_963574655.1 Perodicticus potto | reverse complement strand
AGTGAAGCACTCAGAGATCTCATCCAAAACAACACTCTTTATGAGATTATGCTGGAAGGGTCAAACATGAAGCGAATTTTGTCTAATCGGACTATCAAACAACTGTGTTCATAAAGCTACACACCCCCAACATAAAAGTTTGATCCACTCCTACTTGAAAAGACAATATAAATCTTGTTTTCTTTTTTTGAGACAGAGTCTCACTATGTCACCCTCAGTAGAGTGCTGTGGTGTCACAGTTCACAGCAACCTCCAACTCTTGGGCTTAAGCGATTCTCTTGCCTCAGCCTCTCAAGTAGCTGGGACTATAGGCGCCCACCACAACACCCAGCTATTTTTTGGTTGTAGTTGTCATTGTTGTTTGGCAAGCCCATGTTGGATTCGAACCCGCCAGCTCTGGTGTATGTGACTGGCGCCCTAGCCTCTGACCTACAGGCGCCAAGCCTGAGATATCATTTTTACATAATGAGATTATGGATGATTTTCATCTTCTCTTCTCATTTGTCTCTATTTTCCTTAACAAACATGCATTATATTTGTAAATAAAGGAGGGGGAGAGAAAGAGAAACAAATAAACAAATAAAAACAGGCTGAGAGAACCAGTTATGGAAATTCTCCTGGAGGATGTGTGGTCTATCCCTTTGCCCAGAGTAAGATTAAGCTGGATTAAGCCAGAAGGCATCAAGTTGCATTTACTTTGGTGCCTAACCTGTATTACCGGGCACTCAAAGACCATCTCTGCTTAACTGATTGCATTTCCTGAAGCCTATCATTGGGACTGTCATTTACTACATTGTATACTATCTTCTTTATAAACAGCTGTCGGAGAAATATCTCTTTGGTCTCGGTGCCAGGAATAATGGCTTTTCTCCCAAGGAGTAGTGTTGTTTCTTGTCTTTTAAGTACTTAGTGTTAATCTTTTTTTTTTTTTTTTGTGAGACAGAGCCTCAAGCTCACACCCTGGGTGGAGTGCCATGGCATCACAGCTCACAGCAACCTCCAACTCTTAGGCTTAAGCGATTTTCTTGCCTCTGCCTCCTAAGTAGCTGGGACCACAGGCGCCCGCCACAATGCCCGGCTATGTTTTGGTTGCAGCCATCATTGTTTGGCAGGCCCGGGCTGGATTCGAACCCGCCAGCTCAGGTGTATGTGGCTGGTGCCTTAGCCATTTGAGCCACAGGCACTGAGCCCTTAGTGTTAATCTTTAAAGCAGCTTTATTGAGATGTAACTCACGTACCAACACAATTCACCCACTTATAGTGTAGAATTCAATGGTTTTTCATATATTCACAGTTAGTTGTGCAACTACCATAATGAATTTTATAACATGTTCATTACCCCCAAAGAAACCCTCCTCCCCTGAACTGTCATTCTCCAATTCCCTTATCTTCCCCCAGTCCTAGGTAACCATTAATTTACTTTCCTTTTCTAATCTGGACATTTCACATAAATGAAATATGGGATAAAACATGTAGGCCTTAGTGACTGGCCTCTTTGACTTACAGCATGTTTTTAAGATTTATCCATTTTGCAGAATGGATAAATCAATCCTTCATTATAGTTGTTGTTAAATAATATTCTGTTGTATGGATATATCACACTTTTTGTCCATTAATCTATTGATGGACTTTTAAATTGTTTCTGCCATTTGCTACTTTGAACGTTCATGTACACGTATTCGTTTGAACTTTTTTTTGTAGAGACAGAGTCTCACTTGATCGCCCTGGGTAGAGTGCCGTGGTGTCACACAGCTCACAGCAACCTCCAACTCCTGGGTTTAGGCAATTCTCTTGTCTCAGCCTCCCAAGTAGCTGGGACTACAGGCACCTGCCACAACACCTGGCTATTTTTTTGTTTTGCAATTTGGCCGGGGCAGGGTTTGAACCCGCCACCCTAGGTATATGGGGCCGGTGCCCTACTTGATGAGCCACAGGCGCCGCCCTGAACTTTTTTTTTTTTAATCCTTTAGGGTATGTACCTAAGAGTGGGATTACTGGATCATACAGTAACTTGATGGTCAACTTTTTGAGGAACTACCAAACTGTTTCCATAGCAACTGCCTCATTTTACATTCCTGCTAGCAATGTATGAGGATTCTCATTTCTCTACATGCTCACCAGCGCTTGCTGTTTGTCAGTTTTTATTATAGTCATCTTAATGGGTATGACATAGTAGCTCATTGTTGTTTTAATTTGCATTTTGCTGCTGATGAATGACATTGGGCACCTTTCATGTGCTTGTTGGTTATTTGTAAACTTCCTTAGAGGAAAGTCTATTTAGATTGTTTCCTACTTTTTAATTTTGTTTAATTGTTGAGGTGCAAGAGTTCATTATATATTCTAGATATAAATCCATTAATAGATATATTACTTGCAAATATTTTCCTCCATTTTATGGGTTGTGTCTTTACTTTCTTTTTTGTTTTTTTGTGTCATAGTCTTGCTCTGTCTCCCAGGCTAGAGTGCAGTGATGGCTTCATAGCTCACTGAAACCTCAACTTCCTGAGCTTATGTGATCCTCCTGCCTCAAACTCTCTAGTACCTGGTACTACAGACATGCAGTAATGTTTCTATTAGAAAAAAATAGAAAACAAATGTTTCTATTACAAATGTTTCTATTTTTTGTACATATGGGGGTCTCATTCTTGCTCAGGCAGGTCTTGAACTCCTGCCCTCAAGCAATCTTCCTGCCTCAGCCTCCTAAAGTACTAGGATTATAGGCATGAGCCACCACACTTGCCTCTTTTCACTTTCTTAATGATAAGGGCCTTAGAAAGACTAAAGATGTAATTTCTTTTAGTTTTGTTTTTATTGCTCAGACTTCTCTGGCTGATAGAGCTTTAATTTTGACATAGTCCAATTTATCCATTTCTTTCTTTTGTTATTTGTGCTTTTGGTGTCATATCTAAGAAACCATTGCTTATTCCATGGTCACAAGACTTATTCCTATGTTTTCTTGGAAGAGTTTTAGAGTTTTAGCTTTTACATTGAAGTCTTTTTGGTTTTTTAGACAAGAGTCTCACTCTGTTGCCCAGGCTACAGTGCCATGGCCAGCCTACCTTACAGCAATCTCAAACTCCCGACTTCAATCAATCCTCCTGCCTCAGCCTCTTGAGTAGCTGGACTACAGGTGCCCGCCACAACACTCAGCTAATTTTTCTATTTTTAATAGAGATGGGGTCTTGCTCTTGCTCAGGCCAGTCTCAAACTCATAATCTCAAGGGATCCTCCTGCCTTGGCCTCCCAGAGTGCTAGGATTATGGGCATGAACACTGAGACCAGCCTTATTTCTTATTCTTGCTTAGTGCCAGCTAGAAACCTCTTTCATGGCCAGGTGTGGTGGCTCACGCTTGTAATCCTAGCACCCTGGGAGGCCAAGGCGGGTGGATTGCTCTGAGCTCAGGTTCGAGACCAGCAAGAGCCAGAGTGAGACCCCGTCTCTACTAAAATAAAAAGCCAGGCATTCTGGCAGGCGCCTGTAGTCCCAGTTACTTAGGAGGCTGAGGCAAGAGAATCGCTTAAGCCTAATGGAGGTTAAGGTTGGAGGTTGCTGTGAGCTATGACACCATAGTACTCTACTGAGGGCCACAAAGTGAGACTCTGTCTCAATAAAAAAAAAACAAAGAAAGGCTCGGCGCCTGTGGCTCAACAGGCTAAGGCGCCAGCCACATATACCTGAGCTGGTGGGTTCAAATCCAGCCCAGGCGCCAATCAACAATGACGGCTACAACCAAAAAAAAAAAAAAAATGGCCGGGCATTGTGGCGGGCGCCTGTAGTCCCAGTTACTTGGGAGGCAGAGGCAGGAGACTCGCTTGAGCCCAGGAATTGGAGGTTGCTGTGAGCTGTGATGCCACGGCACTGTATCCAGGGTGACAGCTTGAGGCTTTGTCTAAAAAAAAAAAAAAAAAAAAAGAGTTCAAGACCAGCCTGAGCACAGTGAGACCTGTTCTAAAAATAGAAAAACTAGGCTCGGCGCCTGTGGCTCAACGGGCTAGGGCGCCAGCCATGTACACCTGAGCTGGCAGGTTTGAATCCAGCCTGGACCCGCCAAACAACAATGACGGCTGCAACCAAAAATCAGCTGGGCGTTGTGGCGGGCACCTGTAGTCCCAGCTAGTTGGGAGGCAGAGGCAGGAGACTCGCCTGAGCCCAAGAATTGGAGGTTGCTGTGAGCTGTTATGCCACAGTACTCTATCCAGGGTGACAGCTTGAGGCTCTGTCTCCAAAAAAAAAAAAAAAAAAAGAAGCAAAGAGAGCAGCTTCCTTGCCTTGTTCTTTGTCTTCTCTTGATGCTTTATCTGGAAAACATCATGTGTTTTTTCATTAACTATAACGTTGCCTGTAGTCGCTGCCCTTTGGGAGGCTGAGGAGGGAGGATTGCTTGAGCCTAGGAGTTTGAGACTAGCCTGGGCAACATATTGAGACTTTGCCTCTACAAAAAATAAAAGAAATTAGCCAGGCATGGTGGCATGCACCTATAGTCCTAGCTACTTGGGAGGCTGAAGCAAGAGGATCACCTAGCACTCCAGCTAGGGCAACAGAGTGAGAGCCTGTCTCAAAAAGAACAAATAAATAAATAAATTTGGTGTTACCTATAGATTTTTTTTGTCAATTCCCTTTATTAGGTTGAAGAAATCCCCTCCTATTCCTAGTTTGTTGAGTGTTTTTGTCATGAGAAGGTGTTAAATTTTGCCAAATGTTTTTTATGCATCTTTTGAGATGATCCTCTGTATTTTGACCTTTATTTTATTAATGAGATGTGTTATTTGAATTGACTTTGGATGTTAAAATAATCTTGCAATTTTGGGATAGATTCCACTTGGTCATGGCATATAATCCATTTTATATATTGCTGAATTTTACTTGCCAGTGTTTTGTTGAGGATTATTGCATATTATTCATAAGAGATATTAGTCTGTAGTTTTCACTTGATCTAAGCCAAGAGGTCAAGAAGTGATGGCCTGCAGTTTTCTTACAATGTTTTTGCCTGGTTTTCAGCATTAGAGTAATACTGGCCACATACAATGAGTTGGGAAGTGTTTCCTTCTCTTCTACATTTTAGAAGAGTTTATGAAAAATTGATTTTATTTATTTATCTTTTAAAATTGTGGTGAAATATGCATAACAAAAATTTCCATCTTAACCATTTTCTAGTGTACAATTCAGTAGTGGTGAGTATATTCACAGTGTTGTGCAACCAATCGCCAGAAATTTTATCTGCAAAACAGAAACTATGCCTACTAAATAACGTCTCTTTTCTCCTTCCAACTCATGGCAACTACCATTCTGTTTCTTGTTTCTGTGATTTTTTTTCTTTTTTTGAGAAGGGGGCTTGCTATGTTGCTCAGGTTGGAGAGTGGGGTATAATTACTGTGCTCTCCAGCCTTGCACTCCTGGGCTCAAGCAATCCTCCTGCCTCAGCCTCCCAAACAGCTGGGACTACAGAAGTGCATCACCATATGTAGCTTAGTTTCTATGATTTTAACTACTCCAAGTGCCTTAGATGAGTAGAATCATACATTATTTATCTTTTTGTGACATGGATCCTCCTGCCTTGGCCTCCCAGAATACTAGGATTACAGGCATGAGCCACTGTGCCTGGCCAGATTGTGTTTCTTGAAAGTGAAATAATGGACCATAACACAGTCTGAAAATTTTCATAGTGACCTATGTATTGTACCTTTTTTTATTTTGTCAATAAGCCATTGTTTTAATAGTAATGCATTTTCAGAATCTATAAGACAAACAAATGTGAGCCTCTAAAATCTGATCTTACAAAGACAGAAGAATTAGAAGTGAATGTTTACATTACAGACATATTTATTAATATTACAAAATTCAACATAAAGATCCCTACAATAGTTAGTATCTTTAGACATTAGTTGATTCCCTTTCCAAAAATATTACTTGGACACAACCTTCCAGGAGCACAGTTTTTTTTTTTTTTTGGCCAGTGTAGGTGCATATCTTGGCACACAATGATCTTTTAAAGTAAGACATGCCTATGATTATAAAATGAGAAATATGGGAAAGCTAATATTTGGATTTCTTTTAGAGGCAAAAGTCCTGCTCTAATTCTTCAGAAAATTAGCCAGTTCTGTTTGTATTTTCTTCATTTACCAGAAACATGCAAACATAGTATTTTTGCTCCCCTTGACATGTTTAGAGGCCCAGAAACTTTGGGGGTAGAAGGCCACAGATACCTTTTCTTTCTTTCTTTCCTTTTTTTTTCTCTTTTCAGCCCTTGAAGGTGTTGTAGATAGTTTTTTTTCCTTACAAATAACTTTTAAAGTAGATTTCGTTGAGGGACCTCATATCCTTGTTAAAGCCTTATTTTTTTGATTAGTTTCTCTACCTTTGTATAAACTTAGATGTTTTGAAATAGTATTACATTGTTCCCAGAATCTGGCAGAGATGGGCTTTTTAGACAAGGTGATTATTTACCACCAGCCCAGGTAGGCCAATCACTCCTCTGAATCTGCAGGTTTCACATGATACATGGAAATTGTAACAGACTCTTTTTACTCCTGGCTGAATGTCAGAAACTTGGAGCAGATTCCAGTTTCCATGTGGTAGTCCTTTGTTGAACAGCTCAGCCTTTGGGATACATGGTGGCTGCAATAACCTTCTCCTCCATAAAACAACCAAATAGCTTGGTTTATGTGGGTTTTATTTACTTATCTATTTATTTTTTGCTGTGAATTATTACACAGGAAACACATAAGGTTTGAGTACATTTAATGAGCTAAGTAGAGTTTGGAGCAGATGCCCTGTAGATGACCCAAGGTAACAAAATTCTGACCAATTTTAAGTCACAGATTATTTCCAACCTCCTTCCTCATGGGCTGTAACTAGAACCACTAAGAAGCAAACTGCTTGGAAGATCATCAAGATGTTAAGTGGCTTAGAGGAAGAAGGAGGTGTCACCCCAGTGCCCCAGGGGCATTTGTGGGTGTTGACTGTATCTAATTACTACCCATCCCCCATTCAAAAAGGCCAGGCTTGGTCTTCCTTCACTCATTCAATGTGTAATTAAAAACAAATATAACCAGGCTGGCATGATGGCTCAGGCCTATAATCCTAGCACTCTGGGTGGCCAAGTTGGGTGGATTTCCTGAGCTCAGGAGTTTGAGACCAGCCTGAGCAAGAGCAAGACCCCCATCTCTACTAAAAATAGAAAAACTAGCTGGGTATGGTGGTAGGCACCTGTAGCCCCAACTACTCAGGAGGCTGAGGCATGAGGATCGCTTTAGCCCAAGAGTTTGAGTGAGCTATGACACCAAAGCACTCTATCCAGGGTGACAGAGTAAGACTCTGTCTCAAAAAACAAAACAAAACTAACAACAACAAAAAGACTCGGCTCGGTGCCTGTGGCTCAAGTGGCTAAAGCACCAGCCACATACACCTGAGCTGGTGGGTTCAAATCCAGCCTGGGCCCGCCAAACAACAATGACGGCTGCAACCAAAAAATGGCCGGGTGTTGTGGTGGGTGCCTGTAGTCCCAGCTACTTGGGAGGCAGAGGCAGGAGACTTGCTGGAGCCCAGGAATTGGAGGTTGCTGTGAGCTGTGATGCCATAGCACTCTACCCAGGGTGACAGCCTGAGGCTCTATCTCACCACCTGCTTTCTTCACATGTGAGCAGTGTTATTTCTTATATTCTATACAAGTAGTTGAAGGTAAATTAGCATATAACTATAAATAGTAATGCTGCCAGTCTCCTTTAGACAAGAAACTTTATTGAAAGTGGTTAAATGTATTAGGTAAATAACAGGTCTTTATGTACAAAAGATGTGACCATTTAGGTTTTCTGTTTTGGGAAACTTGGATTTTAAAAGATATGTTTGAAGGGTAGTATAATCCATGTAAGATGGTTCAGAGCAGACTTTGGAATTGATAGCCTGGAATTCTAATTCCAGATTCAGCAATGCTCTGATTCTCTGGAGCTTCAGTTTTTTTCTTGGAATAAAATAGGCATGAATTCTGCTTGCTGTGACTTTTATGACATTGCATATGAAAGGTGCTAAGTAAATAGTGGCTGTTATTAACTCTGTGTTTAAAAAAAAAAACAACTCACCAACAGAAAATATCAGATGACACACATTCAGAAATTATTATTTTTATTATTATTATGTTTTTAGAGACAGTCTCACTCTGTCGCCCTCAGTAGAGAGCTGTGGCTTCACAGCTCACAGCAACCTCCAGCTCCTGGGCTTAGGCGATTCTCTTGCCTCAGCCTCCCGAGTAGCTGGGACTATAGGCGCCCGCCACAACGCCTGGCTATTTTTTGTTGCAGTTCGGCCAGGGCTGGGTTTGAACCCACCACCCTCGGTATATGGGGCCAACAACCTACCCACTGAGCCATAGGCGCTGCCCCAGAAATTATTTATGAAAGGTATAGGATGTGCTAGGCCACTGGGACACAACTGTGAACTGTGGACATGTTCCTGCCCTCACATAGTTTAAGGATGTCTTTTAGAAAGATAAACAAAAAATATGATGACAAATATAAACAAGCACAATCATTTCAATGATGGTGAAATCTATGAAAGTAATCAAGTATACTTTCCACCATCAAGGATAGAGGCTATCAGGGCACCGCTTTTGCATATGGGGTGGTCAGGGAGGAATCTGCAAAGACATGATTTGTGAGATGCAACTGGTGGGAAAAGGAGCCAGTTGCTGAACAGGCAGGCAGAGAGGAGCTCTGGGGAGAAGAGATAGCTCAGGTAAAGGCCCAGAGCCTTGAACCAGGTCAACCTGTTGTAAGAATGAGTGAAGGCCATCATGGCTGGAGGGCAATGCACAAAGGGGAATGTGGGGGAGCAAGACCAAGTTAGCAGGTATCCAGATCACACCCAGCTCTTTTAAGCCACTATGTTACTCTGCTAGAGTTACCATGGCAAATACCACAGACTAGGTGGCTTAAACAACGGACACATTGTCTCTCCCTGTTCTGGAGGCTGGAAGTCCAAGATCAAGGTGTTGGTAGAGTTGGCTTCTCCTGGGGCTCCTCTCTTTGGCTTACAGATGGCTACCTTCTCTCCATGTCCTCACAAGATCTGTCCCTGTGCCCACTCATCCCTGACACCTCTCTGTGTCCTAATCTTCTCCTCTTCTCATGAAGACACCAGTCACATTGGCTTAGGGACCACCCTGAAGACTCCCTCGTAACTTAGTTACTACTTTAAAGCCTTATAGCCAAAGACAGTCAAATTCTGAGGTGCTGGGGTTAAGGTTTTAATATATGAATTTTGAGGGAACACAGTTCAGTTTGTAACATTAAATTTAAGGATTTCAGATTTACTCTTAAATGCAATAGAAATCCACTGAAGGGTCTGAACTAGAGACCATATTAAAGAGGATGCAGACACTTCTGGATAGCAGTTCTTTACTAACAAAACTTTGATTTTTGTTCAAGGCATCCCTGTGTTCAGGCAAAAATGCAAATTAACTGGTGCTTTTGGCACCAGGGTGGCTAAGCCACAGTATAAGTAGCTAATGGGATATATGTATAGCTGGAAGTCTGGTGAGTACACTTAATAGTCTCAGGGGAAGCTATTGTTTTACTGATAAAAAGGTACGTACCTTTGCCCTGCTTTCTTTCTCCTTTTTCCCACCAGGAGGTGCAGCAGCCACCTTGCCACCATGAGAATGAAGGTTTCATGCCCAGAATACAGAGCAGGCAGACAGTAGGAGCTGGTTTTCAGATGACATATAAGTGGCCATACAAGCTCAGGTCTGCCTACACCCAACTATTTGTTACATAAGAAAAATAAATTCTCTACCTGTTTAAACCACTAGGGAGGGATTTTGGTTAGGGTTAGGGTTGCAGCTGAACACACTCCTGACTGATACTGGAAGAAGGAATGCCAGTTTGAAGGCCTTTGCTTTGGTCCAGATCAGAGATGACAAGGACCCGGATGAGAGCACTGGCAGGGGACTTGCAGCAAAGTAGACGAATTGCAGATATAAAATATACTACCTGACCAGCCCCCGCTAGTTATCAAGCTTTCTGTTCACTTACTCAGGGCTGCCGAGCCCACCCTTGCTTCAACAGTCCTATACTTGTGCAGGCTCAGTAAACATTTTTAGGGCACCTACTCTACGCTAACTTCTGTACTTTTGAGAGATGTTTTCCCCTCATTACTCAAATTTATATTGGTCACTTCTTCCTGTGATGTCAGTTGTTTTCAAAGTTTGTGTCTGTAATCTCCCACAATAAATATACCTCATATCATAACAAGAACACATGTCATGACTGAAATATATAACTGAAAAAAAAGTTTCACAGGGCAGCACCTGTGGCTCAGTGAGTAGGGCGCTGGCCCCGTATACCAAGCATGGCAAGTTCAAAACCCAGCCCTAGCCAAACTGCAACAAAAAATAGCCAGGCATTGTGGAGGGCACCTGTAGTCCCAGCTACTTGGGAGGCTGAGGCAAGAGAATCACCTAAGCTTGTGAGCTGTGATGCCACGGCACTCTACCAAGGGTGACAAAGTGAGACTCTGTCTCTAAAAATAAATAAATAAATAAATAAATAAAGTTTCACAAAACAATATTCAAGGGAGGGTGTGGCAGCTCACTTCTGTAATGCTAGAACTCTGGAAGGCTGAGGCAGATGATTGCTTGAGCTTAGGAGTTTGAGACCAGCCCGAGCAAGAGTGAGATTTCATTTCTACTAAAAAGAGAGAAAATAACGGGTTGTTGTGGCAGGTACTTTTAGTCCTGGCTACTCAGGAGGCTGAGGCAAGAGGATGGCTTGAACCCAGGAGTTTGAGGATGTTGTGAGCTAGGTTGATGCCATGGCATTCTAGACTGGACAATAGAGTGAGACTCTGTCTCAAAAAAGAAAAGAAAAGAAAAGAAAAAAAAACAATATTCAAAATAACGTGCCACACACTTTGATATTTTTATTCTATTCTATTCCATTTAAGAAAAGACTTTTGGTCACATCTACTACCCACTAAGCTTGCTTCCATTATCCAGGGAACAACCAAAACTCACGGGTGGAAAACTCGATCTATGTTATTCTTTTGTCATTCATTCTCTGTCAGCCTCTGAGATCTCTCGCACTGACAGATGACTTTTCATGCTGATGTCTTGCCTCTGTATCTATTTGTATCTGTAGTGCTTAGCTCTATACCTGGCATTTAGAGATTACGAACTTTGAAAGTAAGAGCCACGCAATGTGTCTCTTTGGGTCTCCTCAACACTGTAAATGTGAGACACACTCACCCTTTCCATTTGTCTGAGGTCAAGGTGGGGGATAGTTCTTAGTAATTTAAGCAATAGGAAAATCTTGTTCCTGGCAAATGCTTCAGGCTGCTGTCCATGTTTCTCTTCAATAATCCCTTCTTTTAGTACTCTTAATATTTTTGTTATATCAAATCTTAGATTTTTGGTGCCTTTCTGAATATTCTTTTTTTTTTATTTTTTGAGACACTCTCACTTTGTTGCCAGAGTGCTGGCATCATAGCTCACAGCAACCTCAAATTCTTGGGCACAAGGGATCCTCTTGCCTCAGCCTCCCGAGTAGCTAAGACTACAGGCGCCCACCACAATGTCCAGCTATTTTTTAGAGACGGGGTCTTGTTCTTTCTCAGACTGGTCTCCAACTCCTGAGCTCAAGCAATCCAACTGCCTTGGCCTCCCCGACCATAATGCTTGGTTTTTAGGCATTTGCCACTGCATCCGGGTTTTTTTTTTTTTTTTTTTTTTTTTTTGATACAGAGTCTCACTCTGCCCCGGGGTAAAGTTCTGTGGTATCATCATAGCTCACAGCAACTTCAAATTCTTAGATTCAGCGATCCTCTTGCCTCAGCCTCCCAGGTAGCTGGGCCTACAGGTGCCTGCCACAACCCCTGGCTAGTTTTTCTATTTTTAGTAGAAATGGGGTCATACTCTTCTTCAGGCTGATCTTGAACTCTTGAGCTCAAGCAGTCTATCCACATCAGCCTCCCAGAGTGCTAGGGTTACAGGCATGAGCCGATGTGCCTGGCCCCTGATAAGGTAATATGCCCGAAAATACTAGAAGATTGGGCTAGGGCAGAAGACTATTTCTCTACTTAGGAAATTTCTAGAAACCCAGGAGAAAGAGCCATGGCAAGAAGATAAGAGGGAAGTGGGACAGGGAACATGTTTATTGGCAAAGTGGGCCTTTTGGCCCATGTGACACCATCCTTGGATTGGCCCATCTACATTCGACGCCCTGGAGAGAGGAAGGCTGGGGCGCTGTGCAGAGGTTTCCTAGAGCACGTGGACTTGCACTAGCCAGGGCACAAGAGACAGAAAGCAACTTTATATCGGGAGCAAAATTCACTCTTCAGTCTTTTTTTTTTTAATTTGAGACAGAGTTTCACTCTGTTGTCTGGGCTAGAGTGCCATGGCCTCAGCCTAGCTCAGAGCAACCTCAAACTCCTGGGTTCCTCAACTCTCCTTTCTTAGCCTCCTGAATAGCTGGGACTACAGGCACCTGCCACAATGCCTGGCTAATTTTTTTTAGTTTTAGCAGAGATGGGGTCTTTTTGTTCAGGCTGCTCTCAAACTCCTGAGCTCAAGCGATCCTTCCTCGCCCTCCCAGAGTGTTAGGATTACAGGTGTGAGCCACTGCACCTAGCCCACTCTTCAGTTTTGTTTTCTATGGACATGCCACCTTCATTTATTAACCAGAGACATTCTTGCCTCCTGGGCATTCTTGTGTCCCTCCCCTGTTCGGCAGGACGTGGGAGTCTCAGAGTTGATATTCCTGGTTTCTGTGGTCAGACCGTGTGGGCAGGCCACTTTCTTCCTGTTCCTGGCTCAAAGGAGGGTCTGGCTGCCCCTGGGAAAGAGACCGTTGCCTGCTAAGAAATTGCTTTTCCAGTAAAAAGAATGAGGCAGATTTAATGTGGGCAACCTGAAACAGGCTCCGAAAGACACTGTTAAGTGGAAAAAAACAAGGTGTAGACAGTGTGTCTAGTCTCCCACTGGGAGGAGGAGATGGAAAAGTATTTATTTGTAAATGCATTTTTTCACACATACAAAATATCTCCGGAAGAAGACATGACAGACTGGAACTGGGATTATGTTTTACGAGAACTGGGTGGCTGGGAGACGGGGATGGGAGCAGACATGCGTACGGGCAGCCGTCTGTCTACATCCACGGATTGTGCTACATGATTTTATATAAAGGACTTGAGCATATACAGATTTTGGTATCCTGAGGCTCCTGGAACTCCTTGAGGCCTCCTTCCTATGAATGCGATGGACAAATGTACTCTTTATGCATTTTGAATTTTTTACCACATACATGTTATAACCTATTCAACTAAATTGTTATTTCCAATAAAATTGATTTATGTAGCTCCTAAAAGTGGTATTTACGAAACGTATGTAATTACAAGCTTATAATTTTATTTTGTTTTCTTTGTTTTTTTGTTTTTCTTTTTGGAGACAGAGCCTCAAGCTGTCACCCTGGATAGAGTGCTGTGGCATCACAGCTCACAGCAACCTCCAACTCCTGGGCTCAAGCGATTCTCCTGCCTCCACCTCCCAAGTAGCTGGGATTACAGGCGCCCGCCACAACGCCCGGCCATTTTTTGGTTGCAGCCGTCATTGTTATTTGGCGGG
>CAUYRH010083954.1:0-10994 GCA_963574655.1 Perodicticus potto | reverse complement strand
GCAGAATATAAATGTCTTCATATAGTGATTAAAAGGCCACAAAGGCTATGTTAAATAGTTCAATGAAAATATTTCAGATTGTATGTGAAGTCAGCACATTGTGCCCCATGATTGCACCAATGTACACAATTATGATTTAATAAAAATAAAAAAAAAATCTATACATGAAAAAAACAGAATGGAAACACAAACTCCACTAAAAGGGACGAGAACTTTGAAATGCGGAAGCGTGCATTCTGAGAGCAGCACTGCTCAGAAGCATAATTGACTGAGGAAAGATAATCCTTCAGCACCAAATGTGACTGCTTCCCCGCCTCTCACGGAAAGTTTCTTCAGGAAAGAATATTGTCTTTGAATGTGACTGAAATTGTGGTAACAGGCCGACTTAGGGGTGGCCATCATTATCAGTGAAACATACAAGCTGCCCCCACTTGCCCTGAAGCCACTACCTCTGTTCTGCTAATGCAATTTTTCGGGAAGTTACAAGGTCTTCACAGACTACCAGAAACTGACATTCAGATTATCAGAATCACTACATTTCAAAGCCTATTGTGGAAATTTTACCCAGACTTACCTTTTTCTATCATAATTTATCACTCTCTCAAGTAGTGAGTCAAACATTTAGAAAACATATGAATATCCCTGTTGCTCAAAACTCCTAGGTTTGTAGAAATCTTACCACTGACAAGGGGCTCCTTCCTGATAGTGACCATAGTACTTCCAGCTTCCTAGGGAGTTTTTTTATCTTCACAGCTGTCTAATGCCACAGAGAAATCAGCTGAACATATGATTCCTGAATAAGAAGAGAACTTTACAGGGAAGGTCCCAGGAACACCCCTCGCCTTCCCACTGTCATGCAACCCAAGACCCTTACATGGGCTTTGTCCATTCTTCACTCTACATCTCTTCTCCCGCCTCCCACAGCATGTCACAGACACATGAAACAGGACAAGTCTGCCTGTTTGGTCGTAGGCAGCAACATAAAGGACTCGGGATAAAAACTATACATGACGACCAGAAATAAACCCTTTCCTTGGACTCAATCACTTGCTGGGCAATGACCAAGCACCAAAGGGCCCTCTAGTGCTTCTCAAGGCTGGGCAGGTCTTAGGATATCTTTGCCCTCGTCCTTAGATGGACTCTACCCATGGGAGCCGCCATTGATGAAGTTCTGTGACACTGGCTGATGTAACAAAGAAGCCCAGAAATCTAAGTGGTTTATAGCAACATAGTCCAAAATTGGTGTTTCTAATCAGATTCAGTGACTCAGGTTTCTCCTGGCCGGCAGGAGAGAGCAAGAATGGAGGATGGTGCAAGGGAGGCTTTGGGGCCGGGCCCGGGGTGTCCCCACTGCTGCTCACAGTCCTCAGGTCAGACTCAGTCACGCACTGGCCTCTGCCTCCTGCTAGGGAGTCCCAGACATGTCTTCATTCGTGGGCCCTGGCGTGAACAGGAAATGGATTTGGTGTACTCGTGATTTTGAGGCTACTACATACAGAACAGCTCTGCTCCTGGAGACCCCCAGGTTTTGCCCCGAACTCCCCTCCTGTGACTGGCCCCCCTGACCTGGTGCTGGAGCCCTGCTTCCAAGGCTGTTCCCAGCTCTTCTGCATCCTTGTGCAAGCTGCCCTCTAGGCCCTTCTGCACTTCGCCCACCAGCCCAGCCCTGCGGCCACCTGCTGCTCCCTCGCCTCCTTGTTCGTGGATATCAAGGTTCCAGATTGCCCTTCACCTGCCATCAGAGGAGACCACAGATCCAGCCAGCTGTCTACCTCTGAGTACCAACAGGCAGACACACCAGCCTGAGGACTCAGTGATCTGGGAAAGGTTAAAGATTTCCAGGGTGAGGACGTTTGCAAACACAATCAGATGGGCCCAGAACTGCGCCTCTTAGGGTTCATGCAAAAGCTCAGTGACTGTGGCTAGAACGTGTGAACACACGAACAGCCCAAAGTCTTCCTTCCATCGGTCACCCTGTTGTCCTCAGATAATAGGGAAAGGACGAGGAAAAGGTCTGGGCCAAACTCTAAATGGAGTATTTCCTTCATAGCGCCCATGTGGCACCATGTTCCATGGCCACAATGCTCTGACCCCATCAGGAGGGAAGGGGCGTGTGGAAGCCTCTGCCCAGAACCCCATGGAGCTGGAGCACACGGTGCCTGAAAGCCCCTCCTCCCCATCCTTTCCCAAGCTCCCTATTTTAGCTGAAAGAAGGTTTACTTTGCAGAGACAAACGAGTTCCCGGCTTACCCCAGGTGAGGACACTGCGTTGGACTCTTCCCATTTCACAAGCCGCCCGGCTCCCGGCTTCCTCTCACAAACATTTATATTTCCTGCCCGTTTGTCCCTGATTTTCCAAGGAGTTGTGTGAGGTTTTATAATTGATAATTATTATATTTAGTGTCCAATAATGCTTTTCATCTTCAAAGCAGTCAGCAAATATGAGCAAACACACCCACCCGGCCACGTCAGCTTTCTCTCCCTGTTTGGCACCTGGGCGCTGGGAGGCCCTGAGAGGACTTCCTGCCCGCAGGTCCGGGCCAGCGCGGGGGCCCGGTGGCTGCTTCTCTCTTGTGTCACCTTTTCCCTGGAGTCAGAAACACCCCCCTTCAAACAAGGACAATACGGGTGCCTGGCCCGGGGACACAAGCTGTGCTCTGTAACCAGGTCCTGCCATGTGGAAAGTGTTAGTTTATTTTTAAGCTCGTTTTTTGCAGCAAGCCTGGTGGGCAGATTCAAGGCTGAGAGAGGAAAGAGCAAATTTATCTCATTTGTGGAAGGAATTTTGTCGGCTTTGGGGATTGAGATACACGATGCAGCGAAGCACCCCCATATGACTGTGTATGAGACAGAAAAGGAGGCAGAGGGGGAGGAGAAGACATGTGGGAGGGCAGGCCCCTAAGTTCTAGGAGCTCAGGTCCACAAGGCTCTGCACCCAGGGGCCTTGAAAGCACATGTGTGAAGTGCTCGCCATCCTAAGAACATGAGAACTCACCAAGTTGTGACTAGGACATAAAAACAGCGTGTGTCAGGCCATGTGGTGACACAAGACTGGCCAAGAGATGGCCGTTGCATAGACAAAATGTCCAAGTGACTGTGACTTTCCTGCGTGGCTCTCTGTCTGTGTAGGTGCAGACATACAAGTGGTCTTTCAAAGACTCCAGGGGCTCAGATCTCACAGTAACAACGTCAATAAAACCTGACCTTATTTTGTCCATTTATTTTCTTATGCTGCGTGTTCTCAATTTTTCCTGAATCTTTCAACAGAGCAGATTTTTTAACTTTGTATTTTCAGGAAAATCCTCCAATGGAAAACACCCTAACTAGAAAACGTCTCTCCCTGCCTGGCTTGCAGCAGAATGCACAACAAATGTCCCTGCAGTTTGGGGCTGGCACCAGCCCGCCTGCCCCTTAGTCACTGGAGGCCCTTCTCAGGCCACCGCCGTTGCTTAGTTTGGGGTTTAGTGCTGGGTCCAAACCCACATCCCACCCTCTCCCCCCAAAACTAAAACACATCTTTTACTGAATTTCATTTCAGAAACAGGCAGGAATGTGCAGTTTTGTTTTGACTATTCGTAGACTTTATTTTTATATTTCTGCTTGCATATGTATAAGGACAAAAAGATGTTATTTGAACTAAAAGAAATTTGAGCCAAACTCCTCTTGACAGTTAACCTGGTTGGAGTACAGTTGACTTCTTGCCTATTCCGGAAAAGCAACCAAATGTTCCCAGTAGCTCCTTAATGCAATTACATGATTAGAGAAGGGCATTTCATTTCCTAACCACTACAGGAATAAGCAATATAGCTGTCAATAATTTTCCAACAGAGCTTCAGGCACAATGGTCACCGTTCAACCACATTTGTATATGCTCATTAACGCGTTTCCATCAATGCTTCAAAATCCACCTCTGAGAAGCCCAGGAGTCTTAAGGGATTTAGGAGAGTGACCTTCTCCTTCATCTGTTTTCAGGTTGTTGCTTTGTTGCTGAAAATTCAGCATATCATGGAGATTGGCCTCCATCTTCCATTTAAGTCAAATGGGATTGCATTCAGCGTACCTGCTCTCCTGGCTCCCTTTAAGGCCTAAGAAAGAGCAACATTACCTCCCTTTCACACTTCATGTATTTGCCACCTTTTCTGAGTAAGAGCCTTCACCATAGTGTGCTCTAATGATAAAATAATTGTGTCCATTTAAGGAGCATTAGCATGGGCCAGATAGAGTCCTAAGCTCTTTGTTGATATTATCTCATGTTAATCCTTGAAGTGGTAGTTCTCAGACTTCACTAAGCATGAAAATCACCCAGAGAGCTTGTTAAAAACCCAGGCTTCCAGACCTCTTCCCGTCCCACAAATATTTGGGTCCTGTAGTTTCTGGAAGGGCACCTGGTGGTTTGCAATTTAACAAGACTATAGGTATTTCAGATGCAGGTGGTCTGGGCAGTCACTCTTTGGGAGGAAAGAAACTGCCCTAGGAAGGAGGTACAACTATTATTCCCATTTTATAGATAAAAATCTGGGGCTGAAGAGGTTAAGAAACCTGCCCAAACTCACCCAGGAATTAAGCCCAAGTTCCTAATCAAAGGTGCACCACCTCTCACTTGTTTTTCTTGCCAAGGAATAATGTCAAAGTCGGAGTAATTAATGCTTACTGCCATTACAAATAATTCCCAAGTTCCAATGTCTTCATACAACCAGGGCTTATCTCTCTCACACAAAGATCAATGCTTTGAGGGCACCTCCTCTCCAAAGACATCTGCCAGGAAGTGATTCGGGGGCCCGGGCTTTCCCACCTTGTAACTACAACATCTGGAATACAGGATTGAATGTCATCACACTGGGGAGAGAGGGGATGGGATGATCACAGAGGACATTTTTTGGTCTCAACCTGAAAGAAGTTTGCTCATTCCTATTTACATCCTATTGGCCATAATTCAGTCCGTTGCCCTGGCCTGACTGTCAGGCCTAACTGGAAGTGAGGCTGAGAAAAAGGAAAAATCATAAGCAGCAGAAGCCAAAGTCTGCAATTTGCTATCAGCTCCTGACATTCCCCAGGTGTCATTAGCCCCTGGGATTGGAACCCTAGTTCTTCACCCTCCTGCCTTCGAAGATACACACTCCACGGTGGTCCCTGCAATGAAACACTCCCGCCATGGGGAGTCAGGTGTAAAAGGCATCCGAGAAGAGGTCCCGTAAATATTTCCCTATCCTTTCCTCCTCCCACCTCGGGCAAAGAAATCTTTTAACCCAGACCTAACACCATGAAACCAAATCTTATAAAAGTCGTTTCTGCTCAATTATAGGCAAATGCATAAAAGAAGATGCCTCACGGGGATGACCAACCTTGTTTTCTTCTGTGCCACACACTGGATGAGGAAGAGTAGTCCTAGGCCACACGTTAAATATACAAATATTAAAGGAAGGTGATGAGCAAAAAAAAAAAAAAAGGCCTCACATAACCATGTATCCCTTGGGCCGCATACTGATGAGCAAAAAAAAAAAAAAAGTCCTCACATAACCATGTATCCCTTGGGCCGCATACTGGAAACCCCAAAATATCACCACTTCGGTGATTACATTTAAAGAAAGAGACTTGGATGTGCCAATAGACAATCAGATGATACATACGGGTCCATAGCTCAAGATTCAGAGGCCCACAACTCTCACGGTGGTCAATGCTTTGCTGAAAACTTGAAGAAAATCATTTTGGATTTACCATTTAGCTCAAAACACCACCACTTAAACTCAACTTCTTGGTCTCCTGGGTTTAGCTTACTGGTTTCTTCTTCCACTTCACATACATGTGTTCCTCCATCCAGTGGGCAGGAAACCTTTCTTAGGACTCTCTTCTTGACAGAACCAGCTTCTTCTTCCCCTGGGATGCATCCTCAGGGGGTCTGTGTTTTCGTCAAATCACATTATATTCAAACTGTACTTTAATGAGTTGTGCATTTGTCTTTCCTGAAGACCAGTAATGCATCTTATTCAGTGTTCCCAGTTAGAAATTGCATTCAGAGATCAGAAGAAAGTAATGACTTAAACAAGATGTAAGCTTATTTCTTTCATATGGTAATTCCAGAAGTAAGTACTCTAAGACTGGGCTGTCAACCTCGCCATATCATCAGGAGTCTAGGCTCCCTATTTCTTTCTTCTCCATCACCTCTAACATGACTTCCATTCACAAGGCTGCTTCATGGCCCAGGAGGGCTGCCAGAGCTCCAGACATCATGTTCACCTTCCAATTAGAGAGAAAGGGAAGGAGAAGGGGGCTCTTTCAAAAGCTTCCCTAGGATTCCTATCCAGACTGTATTTACATGACTGGGCTTAGCTATAAGGAAAGGTGGGATAGGGTATCTCTGACCTAGGCAGATCATTGTTCTCCACAAAATCAGAACTCTGTTTCTAAGGAAGAAGGGGAAGTGGACATTGGTTACCTTTACAGAATTCTCGCAAAATAGTTCCTTGTAAAAGCTTATTGAATTGAATTAAATTCCTATGGCCAGCATAATAAAGCTACAAAATGTACATAAAAAAAAACCTCCCCAAAACAGAGAATCCTCAACTAAACTCTCATAGATCTAACTATGGCATAAGTCAGTTCTTGTGTCTTTCAGACTTTACAAAATGGGAAGAGCAATAATCTTATACTTTAGCGGGAAGGGCAGCTGGGTGATGGCGGGAAGGTTACGTGGAGCCCAGAGCCCTGCTGCTCCATGCCAGCTGCATCAGCCAGAGCTTCTATGCTCACATTACATAACTTAATCTAAAAACTGGGGATTAAAAGGCCTACCTCATGGTAAGGAGGTAATTAATGAGGAATGAATACAGAGATGGAGTGTCTATGGGGGGCCCGCCTAACCCAGCTCCCAGAATTCCCAGTACACAGTAATGGTGACCAGAAGTGAGCAGGCCAACTGCAGCCCCTTGGACATACGAAACCTTCCACACCTCAGTTTCTTTTTCTGCAAAATGAGGACATTATGTTTTACCTTTCAGAGTGGTGATGACGAGGTGATTTGACGAGATAATTAAATGAGAGCCGTGGAAGTCATAACCCACTTGCAAACTTAATGATGAATTCACTCCTCCCAAAATCTGTATTAACGCTCTGATCCATGCCAGACATTGTTATGTATGAATAAGAAGTAATAAGTGCCCCTCACATTGTGATGTCAGTCATCCAGCAAGATGACAGGCCAAACCCACACTTTAACAAAAAGAAAAGAAATTCTCCTGTTCAAAAGAATTACAATTCCTTAGAAAGACACAAAAGAAGTGCAATGCGCCTCCCCAAATTCAAGTGACAAGGGCCACTTTGGCGGGGTTGTCGTCATTCTTCCTCTTGCTGACTTTTAGAATTCGTTATGGTGTGGCTTCCAAACGTCTGAGTGGCCCCTATGAACTGTCCCTCTGACGGATGAGTGGATGAAAAGTCCCCGCCTGCAAGGACACACCTAGTCCTTGGCAACACTATAAAATGCAGATACCAGTCACTCGATTTCTAGAGGCTGTTGACAAATTGCTGCTAATGTCTTTTCATAATGAGCTGTTAGAAAGCCAGGGACCACGTAGTATCATTCACCAAATGTCAATGGAGGACTTATAAACAGAACTTTCTTTGTATTCTCTGGGACTCTGCAGGATGTTGGTGCTTCCACTACCAACACCATACGGGAAGTCAGCACAGAGACTCCACCTGCGGAGATTAGAATGGGAAGTCTGGGGGTGATCCACGAGGACTCTGCCTACCACAATCACTCTCCAAAACACACCTAAACCTCCCGGATTTATATGCATAATTAATCATCACTTAAGTGCTTCTTTATAAGGACTTGAATTTTTGGCTTGCAGGATATTCGTATTTTGTTTGTTTGTTTGTTTGTTTTTATTCAGAGCTTCATTTTGTCACCCTCAGTAGAGGGCCATAGCATCATAGCTCACAGTAGCCTCAAACTCTTGGGCCCAGGCCATTCTCCTGCCTCAGCCTCCCAAGTAGCTGGGACCATGGGTGCCCACCGCAACACCAGCTACTTTTAGAGACAAGGTCTTGCTCTTGCTCAGGCTGGTCTGGAGCGCCTGAACTCAGGTGATCCACCTGCCTCCGCCTCCCTGCTCACACCTGCTTAGGATTACAGGTGTGAGCCACCACACCCAGCCTTATTAATTACCCTTGTGGCATACGGTATTTCCTCAATGCAGTCTCTTTCTTCTAATTTCTCTCTATCTGTTACTTATAACATAACTTGATAATAAAATATCTGTTATGTATACTAAACAACAAACTACGTTATGGCTTATGAATGTTAAACAACCTCTGTAATTATGTAGTTACAAACCCCAGGGCAAACATGTTCGTGTCAGCTTTCCTCCTTCATACACTGAGAGGCTTGGACCAAATAAGAATAAGGCTTGTTTAGCTTTGGGCAGTGTGTAAGGAACTAGCACGATCATTTAATTTGAATGCAATTTGCCAACCGATCTCTAAGGCCCCTCAGTGTTATGAATCCTGCGATCCTACGATGTCAGTTCAACACTGAGTCTGTAGTTCTAAGCACAAGGTGCCAAGGCCACTGTCACCCTCTTTATGCCAGTCAGTTCAGAAGGACACCCAACTTGGCTCACCTGGAGGAACCATAAACTCCTTGGAGAAGGGCCTCGTGTGTTACTCATCTTTGTGCTCCTACCTCATCGCTTGCCAAAAAGGATGTGACTAACAAACATTGGCCATTAGTTGACTAAACCAAGATGAATGATGAGATTTCGATGCCCGTCTCCCTTGCAGGCTGTGACAGGATGAGCACATCTGGACAGGCTTTACCGGCCTTTCCTCATTGGCGCCCTGGTTGCGCCCACTGAGGCTGTGTTGGGGCTGGGCCTGCCCTCAAGGGCACCTGGGGGAGGCCGCAGTGGCCAGCAAAGTCCTCTTTCCTGATTCCATCGGCAGGTCACGCTTTCAAAAGCGTGTCACCTTAACCATTCCCTGGCCAAACGAATATTCGGCCTGGCCGTGCTGGAATATTTTTCCACCAAAGATTACATCTCTACCTTTCTTATGGGAAAGCATGTTTTGCCAAAAAAAAAAAAAGTCCAGTTCACTTTACAGACACTGCAACAGCCTCTACTCAATAAGATGGGGGCTGCTGTTTTTAGATCCTGCCACCAGGAGAAGTCCCCGGTAAACTCCAAAAGTGGGCTAACGGGGCTATTTAAACTAATTGCTGTTCCAAGAGTGGTTGTTTAACAAAAAGGACTTGGTTGAGTGTGTCGTTTAGTGCGTCCTCCACGTTCAGGTCAAACTTAACTAAAACATCGCAAACATCTGTTCATTCCTTTCTTCCCAATCTCCGCACAAGTCTGGTTCAGCTTTTGGAGGGGACGGAACAGGGAAGGAACATATAAATAAATGAACGTCTCTAGGCCAGAAATGCTGCAGCTCCTTGCTCCGACACCTGGACACAGGCCGGCTGTGGTCTGCCCTGTGTCACTCTAGCTGCCTGGGTAGCCCTGTCCTGGTCAATCAGTCATTCCCAAATCAGGGAGCGATGGCCACATCCACAAGACCACCTCAGCCCCCTCCCACACTCACACAGCATCACCTCAAATGTGTCATAGCCCTGTCGCTGCAAGCCTGGGCCTCGAGTAATTTAAGCAGAGATTTTTAGGCTTCTTCTGAGAAATTCTCCTCCAGAACTTTTTCAGATACTCTTGTGGCTGGAAACCCTGAGAGAAAGAGACCGGGCACGTGCAGGTCTCTCCCGCTCGGGGTGGAGCCCAGGCGGATGGACGCCCTTCCCGGGCCTCCGGCCAGGCCCCCTCAGCCCTTTCCACAGCTGTTACAGGAGGGAGCTCGTGGCTGCTGTTGTGTTTCTTAGAATCCTCTTTTTAATGGATATGGAGAAATTATCTTTTTAAAAATATACCCATACCCATTCTAAATCTAGAGCTGAAATACTAACCTTCATTTCAAAACTGAAACCCCCAAAAGAGGTTTCTTTTGAATTACTGTCTAGGTGGGAGGAAGGTTAGTGAGGCTAGTAAGGAGAGAAAGAGGAAGCTGTCCCCTGGCAAACTCTCAGGGGAAGTCCCTTGTATGCATCTGGGACTCGGATATGAGCAAGGAGGTAAAATGTCCTCAGAGAACTGTGTTTAGAAGTCTGCAAATGTTTCCTCTCAGGGTGACAATGACTTTCTCAATGTTGGCAAAGCACCATATTCTCCAGAACCTCTATAAAGACCTCAGAGGCAGCACTCTGGGAAAGGCTTGGGACCTAGGCACAAGTGGGACATCCCGTCAGACCACGGGTAGGCCTCTGAGGGGAGAGCAGGGAGAAAAATAAAGATGCTTATGGAGGAAAACAATATTTCGGATTATTTACCGTGATAGACAGCGCTTCTGTAAAAGTGTTCATACTACCAGAGAAATAGCTGTGGATTCCTGTCACACATGGGACACTTTTATGAATACATTAGGAAAAAGGAATTGACAAAAAAAACAACTTTATAGTGATGAGAATTTCCACTTTCAGAAAATATAGTTTTAGCATCTTCACTTACATTAATAAGAATATTCATAATAAAGTTTGAGAGTTTGAGATCTTTGAGTCATTTACATGAGTGTGTGTGGACGTGTATCTTTATCTAAAAGCTACACCTAGAGGTCCTATAAAAAGTCATAAATCTGAGCTGCAGGTTGGTTAAAACCATGTTTATATGGCCCACGTGTGTTGTGATGTCAAAATATCTGAGTATAGGCTCGGCACCTGTGGCTCAAAAGGCTAAGGCGCCAGCCACGTACACCTGAGCTGGCGGGTTCGAATCCAGCCCAGGTCCGCCAAACGACAATGATGGCTGCAACCAAAAAATGGCCGGACATTGTGGCGGGCGCCTGTAGTCCCAGCTACTTGGGAGGCGGAGGCAAGAGACTCACTTGAGCCCAGGAATTGGAGGTTGCTGTGAGCTGTGATGCCACAGCACTCTATCCAGGGTGACAGCTTG
>CAUYRH010083952.1:0-25179 GCA_963574655.1 Perodicticus potto | reverse complement strand
GAAGGACACAATTTTGATCTTCTCCTCACACCTTGGCTCCTCTTAGCCTTTAATTAGGTGGTCATAGCTCCAGGGTGTCGTGAGAAGGGTGGGTTGGGGCAGCAGTGGGGTCAGCAGTGAAGGGTCGGCCTTTGTACTCTCCAGCACTACATTAACCTTGGCGTTACTCTCAGACTAGACGAAGCTCTCTCTGCCTCACTCTCTGCCGTGATCCTTCAGCCTTTCTGGAGCCTGCAAGGAGGACCAGATCCTGGGTCCTGATGAAGACGAGACCATCGGGCGCTAATGATTACTGCGGGGTGAAATTATGAAGAAGTTGGCGGATGCCTCCTCTGTGGAGTAGTTTTGGAGTAAGGGAGAAGCAAAAAGATTAACAAACAAAAGATGGTTCAGAGAAGAAAGCCAGTCGGATGTGTGCTTTCCTCTCAACTCTGCCTACAGAGACAGATTGTTGTTAAGTAATTATATTATAATAGAACACCAGGAAAGAGGGCTTTAGAGAAGGCTAAGGGGAGGAAAAGCCCTGCTTCCAAGGGGCTTCCCAACACAGTAAGGGGAGTGTGATGGGGGAAAGTTGTAGCTGTCTCTACCTTAAAACTCTTTTGGAGTGTGCCTGCCAAAGGGACAACGTGGTTGGAAAGGAGTTACCCACAGACAGGTTGTGCGCCTATGTAGCCCAGAGGAAGCACAAAGGACTTGGCGTAAATTCAGAATGTTCTAAATTCCATTGAAAACCAAGGTGAGGCTGAGTCCCCACAGGCATTGGATGGGTCTCACTGGGAGCAGAAAAAATAGAACAAGGGCCAGGCCGTCACCAAAGCAGAGAGCAACAGAGATGCCAGCCATAGGCCCAAGGGAATGAGGGAAGGAAAGAAGAAATTCTGTTACTGTCACAGATGTCCTGGCCTCAGGACCTTATACTTATCTCTCACTACTAGGGATTGTCCCACGACATTATGGACTAAAGCCCGTTAGCCCCAAAACAGTGAGTTTAGGGTGAATGGGAATCTAGGGCCTCTCTCTGCTATGCGCAGATGCACTTTCAAACATAGGAGAAACTGAAACATTTTCCTCCAAAGACTGAGCACTAAAACTCCAGTATTGAATAGGACACAAGTTTTATTTATATTTCAGCTTTATCTTAAAAAATAGAAATTATGCCGGGCATGGTGGCTCACGCCTGTAATCCCAGCACTTGGGAGGCCGTGGCAGGTAGATTGCCTGAGCTCACAGGTTCAAGACCAGCCTGAGCAAGAGTGATACCTCATCTCTAAAAATAGCTGGGTGTTGTGGCAGGTGCCTGTAGTCCCAGCTTCTCAGGAGGCTCAGGACAGGAAGTGGCTTGAGCCAAGAGCTTAAGGTTGCTGTGAGCTGTGACCCCACAGCACTCTACCAAGGCCATCAAAGTGAGACTTTGTCTCAAAGAAAAAAAAAAGAAAAAGAAATTGCTATTTCTTACTCAAATGAAGGCAGCTTTCTCATAAGTGTATAATACATGGATGAATATCAACTAATACTTAAAAATAATTAGCTGTCAATTATACTACTTAGAAGATATTCTGGAAAATTCATCTTCAGTGTTTTCTAAAGAGATGGAGACATGTGTTTGGGATATGAGCGGCTACAGAATATTAATTCTTCACTGATGAGTTCCTTGAAGGCAGCCATGTCATATTATGGGTTGCTTCATTATGTAGCAAATTGGCAATCCCATAATCTGCGATTAGCCCTGATGTGCAGTCAATATTTTACGATTTTTCTGAAAGATTGAAGATGGAAAGTCATGCTTCCTCTCTGCCATAGCTGCTTGGGTGCTCCCGAGGATTTACATTCCTAGAATTCAGGAAAAGTTATGAAAACTTAGGAAAACGGGGCATATGTAGATGCCAACTTAACATTTGCTGTTCACTCTGTTTCTAAGGCAACTGAGATTTTAGGGGAAATGGATTGGGGGTGTTTTGCGAGCTTCTCTCAAGTTCCACGTTTGTGGTTGATTGTGCCTCTGCAGGGTGGGGAAACTGGGCTGGGGTCTTTGACACATCTGATCAATGACGCATTACCGACCTTGTTAATTGGAAGCCACAGTTGGAATGCTTTTCCTTTGCTGTCTACCCAGGTCATCCTGGATTCCTGGAGGCATGAAATTTCCTTAGCTCTACCCACCTATTGCTACTTCCCAAAGAAAATATAAGGAATATTCATAAAACTGAACTGCTGGTTCTGTGTACTATCTCAACTAATGAATTACATCACAAGAGTGAATTTCTGCCTCAATTTCTCAGCCTTTGTAGTTTAGAAAATGATTTATTTGATTTTTCTCCTGCCCTATGTTCTTCATCTTCCTTTCATTACTAAAACACTAAATTAAAATCTGCTTTCTATCTTCTCATGTATTCCATTCATAGCAGACTGCATCCTAATTTGCTTGAAATCCATTTGCACAAATTTCCATCTTTTGGTTACCAGTGATGTTCCTACTAGCAATACACACACCTACATACATGTACACACTGTGCACACACACATACACACACACATATACATGTACACAGGTGCACACACATACACACGTACACACACGTGTACACACACACACCATTTTGTCATTGTCCCTTTCCTTCAGTAGTGTTTGATCCTATTTCACACATATTCTTTTAAAAATTTACCTTCTCTAGACTCACATTATAGGGAGAGCTTGAATCATTTTGTGTCTTTATGATGTTTGTTTCTCTTGGCTCATTAATGGCTCCTCCAGTTACCTTCCCAAGGCAAAATCTTGCCCTCATAACTTTATTGAAAGGTCTATTATCACCTGTATGGAAATGACACTTCAATTTACAAAAGTCAATTGACATATCCTACAGAATGACATATCCCCAGCCTCAAGACTTAGCAACATAAAAGGAAGTAACCACCACCTTCTGTTAATGCACTCGGGGGCTCGGCTGAGTTTCCCAGCTCATGCTCAGCGTCAGGTGCAGCCCGGCCTCTCTGAAGGCCCGAAGGCCTCGCCCGCTGTCCAGGACCGGCGCTTCCTGTTGACTGGACAGCTCTTCGTGGCTCTCTACTCAAGAGGCACACCTCGGTGGTCTCTAAGAGATCAGAGAGGAGATCAAGAAGCAGGTCTGAGCAGAAGCTGGGAGAAATTAATAAAGGTCATTCCAATAGAGAAGAACTCGAGGTGGCCGTCACCACTTGTCAGAAGCCAGCAGGTGCACAGCACTGCAGGGGAAGGACGGCCAGGCTCGAGCTGGGCCCTAATCAGGCAGAGTCTGCCCCGAGAGATGGGAGGTGCCGGCGAGCTGACTAGAGAGGGGGAGCCGACTTACACGGTGGTTGGGGGTCCCCCTGTGGGTTCTGCTGTTTGGTTCCAAGCCAGAAGCTGAGGCACAAAACGGGGAAGCGGGTAGTCCCTGCCCAGGTCCTGCCTGCTCCGAGTCAGCTGGTGGGGATGATTCGGATTCCTCTGACCTTGACAGTGGAGGTTGTGGGTCAGAGTTCCATGTTCAGACACATTGGCAGCGCTGTACACACAACTCTGTAAGGTCACAACCTTGACCTCCGTAAGTTCTCACGGCGAGGCCCTGTCAACCTGTGCCCGTGTCCTGCCGGGGTGGGGGGACCCTCATGAGAAGTCAGACCTTGATTTAGAACAAGAAACAAACATTACATTTCTTGTTAAAGTTGGCAAGAGTGGAAGTAAATTCGGGGATACAAGAGTCCAAGTTTACTGGGATAATACCAGGAAGAAAATGGCATTGTGGACATGGATAAACGTTTTTCTGATGGAGCGATCTGGGCACCCAGCAACAAGCAGAACTGATGAAACATTGCAAAAATTCTTCAAATTGTGCTTCAAAATTATCAGCTGACCGAATAAACAATAGAGAAACAGTTAAGAAAATCTTAACTTCAAATCACTAAAAAATAACAAAAAAAAAAGCAACCCCTGCAACTTTTCCTATTAATAACTTTAGATTATTATTAAACATCTTATCCCCAAATTCCAAATAGGCTAACAAATAGGTTAAAATGCTAAATGGAAAAAGTATTATTCAATAATTATGTAGAAATAAAGGAAATATATTAGTGGCCTTAAGTAGGAATTACTTTTGGGACTATAATAGAATATTTTTCAACACAGGCCAAAATACAAGTATAACTCAGTAATTAGGAAGTTTTAGTATATCAAAACTTTTTTAAAAATCAGAAGATAAATTACACACTGTAAAGGCTATTTGTTATGTGTACTCAGTAATAAAGAAGGGATAAATGTAAAGAATCACGTATCAGTAAGAAAAAGAGAAAAAATATTCAATATAAAAATGAACGAAGAAGAAGGCATAGAGCAGGAAGCCTGAATGGTTGCCAGACTCAGAAAATGCAAATTAAAAAGCAATAAGAGGACATTTAATTTAATAGTAAGCATTAAAAAAATGGAACACCAAATGTTTCTGAGAGTCTAGATGGAAGTGATAGTCCCAAAATTGCCGATGAAGATGTGAATTAGTATAGCAATTGTGAAAAGCAAAGTGTTACTATCTAGGAAAGCTAAAAAAATGTTCATAACTTGCAAACTAGTTATCCATGGATGAGCATTACAGACACAAGCAAGGCTATTCATCCCAGAACTGTTTATGATCGTGGAAAACTAGAAAAAACCCACATGTCTGTTAGGAGGGTGGTAGATATACAAAGTTTATATTTATGGAGACTTTATACTTTAGAGTACTTAAAATAAGGTAGTTGTTTTGCTTTTGATTTTGAGTATATTTAAAAAATAAAAAAGCAAATAATATTTACATGTGACTATTCATCAAATTGGAAAATATGAACTTTATGAATATCTCTGTATATAGTAAAATTATAAACACTTTTATTTTGTGTAGTCAAAAGTAAAGAGTTTAGGGCTGGGGGGAAGGCTAGGATTTGTTAAGCATAGGTGGAGTACTTCAACTTAACTTGAGATATTTTATTTTTTCAAAAATGCCTAAAGCTCATCTTATAAAATGTTAACATTTTAGCTTCCTCTGCTGGGTATTTGATTTATATATTTTCCTTTTCATTTTTCATTTAAATATCTCAGAATAAGACACTAATTAAATTATTATTCTGAGTGGGAGGTGGTTTGTTTATTTTGTGTTTGCAACATTTTCCTATATCGCTTTTATTTTAATTCCAGAGACCTTTTTAATAGGAATATTCCACTACTTCCTACAGATAAGAGTTAGTGGGCTCACCGAGATAGATGGTAAGGATTAGGCAGAGTGACATGACAGGGTTTTCTAATTCTGGAGGTTCTACATTCGTTACTTATGCTCAGCCTATGATGCAAATGAGGGGAGAGAAAGTGTTGCTAGAAGTAGCTCACTCACTCCATAAAAAGTAACAGAACCATTGGCGGTAATATTTTGACTTAATTTGGATTAATAAAGTGTGACAAATAAATGTATTACTCTGTGTAGATTTTCACTGTAATCATTCTCATCATGTGGAATAAGAAAAAAGCAAACTTAAAAGTAAGAAGAGCAAACAACGTGTCTGCTGACTCAGTGCTGGTTGGGGCACACTGGACAAATTTCGAAGAACAGAGGTATGTTACAATGTGCGGGATCAGAGACCCCACGATGGCATCAGGTTTTCAAAACTGCCACAGCTTTGAACAAACAGCTGGATGGCAGAAGATAAAGAAGATGCCAGCTGCCTGAAAAGTTTCAGACGGTCCTTATGTTAAAGAGAAGTTAGGCTCATGAGGTGCTGGCTTCAGGGTTAGAATATCAGGGAATAAATATGCAGAAAGGCAGTTCTTTAATTCATTAAAATCAATAATTTTTTTCTTAATCATCGGATTTCTGTGTTCACTCGTTGACGTTGCTCTCAGCCCTGGCTGCCTTGAGGCGTCAGTACAGAGCAGGTGAATGTGCCCTAGTCAGGACTGTGGTGCATGGCGGGTGCCGACAGATTACTTCCTGTGTGTTTAACATTTTTTATTCTGAAGTTTAAATTTACCAGACATAAAATCTATTGCTGTTACTTGATCATCACATTTCATGCTTCCTATAATCTCGGCAAATATGGTTTAGAAGAAAAACGTTGAGGGATGTTTGTTGACAGCTGTCATTTGTGACTGTGAAAAGAAGTCTGTACTTCCTGAAGTGAAGTGCATGTTCAAAACTCTTTTTTATTATCATAGCTTTCAGATATCATTTTGAATAAGTTGTATAAATATGTCCATTTTAGCTGAAATAAAGTACGATTGCCTCAAGGCTGCCTCTTGAAAAATCCCTTAATTGATGTAAGTTTTCATTTTTAACATTGTAAATAGAGTTTTGCATTCAATCCTTCAAAATACTACCAAACATTCACGCTTTGGAAATTGTTGCCAATTTGGATTTATAAGTCTTTCCTACATGCTACAAAAGAAAAGCTATTACAAAAAAGATTTCCAGTGAACAATTGTGCAAATAAGATACAGAAGTAGGTGGCTCGGTTTCCTGATTGTGTGGACCAAGCATATATTGATGTTTAGCTTGGTGCTGCGACTTAACTGTTTTAAAAAATATTTCCAATGATTGCTTAGCAACAACCAGAGAATAATTTTGCACTGCTGAATATAGGCTAATATTCCATTTATTATATTATTTTCAATAATTAATGCCTAAAAGTAGAATTTTTTAATTTAAAAATAGTTTGCCCCATAGCTTATGAAAATGACAACTGAAGCATACATCATTGCAATTTGTTTAAGCAAGGTGGATAACCTGATGCCTCCTGTCCACCAGATGGCATTTGGTTAGCTCATCTTCCAAATTAAGAAGTGCCCTTCAGTCTGTTTTATCCTGAACCCAGAAAATTGTCTTTTTTATTCCTTCCATTAATTATTTTATCAATCTGGATATCCCACCTGCATCTTGAATTCAGTCTGTTTCAAATGAAGCCGATTGCTGCCCCTTCACTTATGCAAATAAAGAAAATTTTTACATGTTATTCTTCATGACTTTTCTTCCTATCCATGTTCTCGCTTTTCAGAAAGATTCTGTTATTAAGGATTCTCTGTGTTTTTAAGTCATCTGTAATTCCAAATTTGGTGCTACTGTTTTATCCCTTGCTTTATATTAATCCCAAGAGACCGGAATATTTTTTTCATTCCATCCTGCCCACTGAAACCTACTATTTCTAGCCTAATTAAAGTCATCATGAACACTCTCCTCTCAGCTGGCTCCACCATCGGGACCCTTTGCAAAGCATTGAAGGAGGAATTGTCATGTAATCCTCCCCAAAGGCTCACAAACCTGCCAGGGGTTCCTGTGGGCTCTCTGACCAGATGTAAGCTGGACACCCTGCCAGGGGAGGTTGGGGTGTTTCCCTGTCCAGAGGTTACTGCCTTTCTAGGTTTCTCTAAGTTCTTCTGTAGAGTCAGACAGGCCATAAGACTGAGATTATTTACTGGTCATAGGACTGAGTGTATCTACTGGTCATAGGACTGAGTGTATCTACTGGTCATAGGACTGAGTTTATCTGCTGGTCATAGGACTGAGTTTATCTGCTGGTCATAGGACTGAGTTTATCTGCTGGTCATAGGACTGAGTTTATCTACTGGTCTTAGGACTGAGTTTATCTACTGGTCTTAGGGCTGAGTTTATCTACTGGTCATAGGACTGAGTTTATCTGCTGGTACTGGTCTTAGGACTGAGTTTATCTACTGGTCATAGGACTGAGTTTATCTACTGGTACTTGTCTTAGGACTGAGTTTATCTACTGGTCATAGGACTGAGTGTATCTACCGATACAGAGGTGAGGAGAGGAGGAATTCTGAAGGTTGGAGAATGAACTGAGCAGTTACTAGGAAGACGCTGGGAGGGTTTCAGGGCACAGTAAAGTCCTGCTGCATGGAGGACGGCCAGCACTGCCCCAGAGAAGACGAGCGAAAGCGTTTCACAACACGTCACTAAAGGGATCTCCCTTGTGGTCAAAGGTCAAACATTGTAAAAGCAAAAGAGAAAATGAACTCAAAAGAGAGAAGGCTGTGGTCAGAGTGTTGCGTCCGTATTTTTAGGGGAAATCACAGACATGAGCTGAAAGATCAGATTCTGAAAGAAGCATCTATTCAGAGTTTAAACATTTTCTAACAACAGAAAAGCAATTTTAAACACTGAGGCATTAACTAAATCTACAAAGATGTACAGACTCATTACTACCAGCATAAATCACTCTTTAGATTTTAACGTTTTCAGCAAGGTGAGCGGAACCTTCTGCACATCAGAAGGCAATGCCCTCATTATTATTGTTTTATCATGTGGATAATGCCCATAGGATGACATCAATCATCTTTGCATTTGTTACAAACTCAGAAAATTTATAAAAATATACAGTACTGATGTGTATTCTAAAATACAACAGGTCATTACCATTCCTTAGACTACTAATAGAGTAGGACCACATTAAAAATGTCTGTTTTTAAATACCCATTTAGAATGCTGGCGCGGTGGCTCACACCTGTAATCCTAGAACTCTGGGAGGCCATGGTGGGTGGATCACTTGAGCTCAAGAGTTTTAGACCAGCCGGAGCAAAAGTGAGACCCCGTCTCTTAAAAAAAAAAAAAGTATTCAATGTACTCAGCCCTAATATGAAGCAAATCTATAGCTTTCATATGAAGGCCAAAACCCAATTATAGCACAAGAATATGGGGAAAGGAGAGAGGGAGGGGAGGGAGGGGGAGGATGGTGGAGGGAGGGTAATTGGTGGGGCCACACCTACAGTGCATCTTAGAAAGGTACAGGTGAAACTTAGTAAATGTAGAATATAAAGGTCTGAACACAATAACTAAGAAAATGCCATGAAGGCTATGTTAACCAGTTCGATGAAAATATTTCAAATTTTACATAAACCCAGCACATTTTACCCATGATTGCATCAATGCACACAGCTATGATGTAATAAAAAAAATGTAGCTGGGGGTTGTGATGGGCACCTGTAGTCTCTCTATTGGGGAGGCTCAGACACGAGGACTACTTGAGCGCTAGAGTTTGAGGTTGCTGTGGGCTTTGACACCATGTCACTCAGCTGAGGGCAACAAGGTGAGACTCTGTCTAAATAAATGAATAAATACAAATTTAGTACTAAAATATGAAAAAAAATAGGTACTGTATGAAACTACTGCTCTATTGAAGGAAAGAATTTACCCTGCACGGTGAATGTTCGGGTGGGGCCACATTAGTGACGGGCTCCAGCAGGGACTTTGCTTTGGGTGACCTCTCATTTGCTCTTCACCACAGAAACCAAGAATTGTGAAAGCCTGTGGGGCAAACATCAGACACCATTTCACAATTTTTTTTTTGAGGTAAAGTTGAGAAAATCTTAATTTGGTTAATTCCTAAGTCAAGCAATTTGGGTTCAATGGTCACATAAATTGTAGCAGTTGTATTGGTCAATATCAAACAATAGCCTCCTTCTCCACTAAAATATAGTATAATTTTTATTTCCTCTATGAAAGATTAGGAGTCAGATACAGAATCCACCTGCTGGATTCTCTGGCAGGAAGCTTCTAACTCTGCTCCATGGTGTGTGTAACATTTGAACAAGGGTGATTTATGTGTAAGAAGGAAACTTGGTTAGTAACCCCCGGATATGGTTTCCGGCAGGTTCCAGCTGCTGTAATATGTTTGTTTCTTTATTTGGAATACTGCGCTAAATGCTGAAGTGTGCAGGTGTTTCACATTGGGTTCAATCCAGCCGATGCCTTTGACCCACTGCCAAGTCTAGGAGCCACATCGTGGGATCTGAGGTTTATAATTATTTCTGGTACCAGCACACTATTTGCAATAACTGTGGATTTTATTGTCCTGGAATAAAGTTACAGAAGGTAGATTAGTCTGTAAAACAGTAGAGCTTAGTGTTGGATTTGAATCTGGCTGGACTTTACAAAGTGGACATTCTCACTAATAAAAAGAAGTCTCTCGTCGTCAATATTCTTCTTTGATTCAGCGATTCCTCACGTATACTCCCAAAGTTCTTCTCTTTCTCTTGGGAAAGCATATGGCCTCCACTCGACTCTGGAGCCTGGGATCCCTTTCCGATGTGCCCTGTCAACATTCTAGATCAGTTCTCAGAGTGATGTGACTCCTGAGTATCACCCGGAGCTAAGGCGAGATATCATGAAACAAAGGAGTCATTGCCCCATCCCCACTTTTCTTTTTTGGAAAAACAAAGTTTATAGACCTAACAGTGCCAAACTATTGTAAAAATACAGTAAATTAAAATATATTTTAACTTCCGTTATGATGACATGAAAATTTGTTTTTCTGCACTTAAGGACAATAGTACGTATCATCTTTAAGAATGAGTGCATCCCGAAGTCTTTTAACTTTTTATATTAAGGGATGGTTTAACTGGGGGGTTTTAATGATCATTTTTTGCAATATAGTTTAAAAGCTGACTGGAGAGCAGAGCGCCTACCTGGTTAGAGTGTAGAGTTAATGGGTCCACACTACTGCAGAGAAGCAAGGTCAGGCCCCATGAACGGTCAGCTTGTTTTGCCCTGTGCTTTGACCGTAAATTCTTTCCTTAACCTCATCTCATAAATATGTGTCATTGGTCATGAATAAACACTGGTGAGAAAGTACAGATGTCAGCCTATTCTACTTTCTGGATAAAGTACTCAATAGGCCTTAATGCCATCAGGTCAATAACCTTTATGTCTTTGGTAATGATTGTTTAACAGAATTGAGTTTCTGTTTGAAGGGACTCTTTAATTGTACCGACTTATACAATGGCATCACATGAAGATTGCAAACTTTGCTTTGTTAGATGTATTCTTACCTTGCTGAAGTGTATTCAGTATTAGTTACAGTGTTACCTGTTAACAAGAGGAAAGTAATGGCTCAAAGTTCTATTTCTGGTGTTAGATAACAGAATTTCAAATGCCAGCTGTGGCCCATCCTGTGAGGGAGCTCAGTCAAATCTATACCTCAGGCATGCAGACTCAGCTTAGCGAAATCATTCTACATATGACAGGGGGCACAGTGGCTCACACCTGTAATGCTGGCACTGTGGGAGGCCGAGGCAGGTGGATTGCCAGAGCTCAAGAGTTCAAGACCAGCATGAGCAAGAGTGAGACCCTGTCTCTAAATAAATAACTGGGCACTGTGGCAGGATCCTGTAGTTCCAATTACTCAGGAGGCAAGATTGATCGAGCCCAAGAGTTGAAGGTTGCTGTGAGCTATGACATCACAGCACTCTACCCAGGGTGACAAAGTGAGACTCTGTCTCAAAATATATTAGTTATTCCACACACATTTAAATCTGTTTTCCTCAGAGAGGTTGAATGTCTTGTGCACCCTATAGCAAAGACACTTTCAAACAATGAGAGTCTAGGTAAAGCTGAGTTTTGTGAAGCAGAAGGAAGAGATGAGACTAACTCAGCACCAGAAAAAGTTTAATCAGAAAAAAATCAACATCATGTCGGAGCCCAAAGTGCATAATAGCAGTGTCAGTTTGGGGAATGTGAACACATCTGCTTCTTCTACAGGGCACCAGGAATAAGACACCCCCATGGGGAGGGGGATTGCTCTTTAGGGTGGTGGTGCAGGTGGGGATGTGGTGATTCCTTTTAGGCAAAATAATTGCAACTGGTTCCCTAAAAATACCACCTCTCCTCCTCTCTAACCTTTATATGAATACTGTTGTGTCCACGTAAGGTTCTTCCTGTTCAGAGACAGTGGTAGTGAGCTGTGGCACACTCAAGATGCTCCTTTAATGGGATTTTTATTGTTTCTTATTTTTTTTTTTAGTAAATCATAGCTGTGTACATTAGTGCAATCGTGGGTTGCAATGTGCTGGCTTCATATACAATCAGAAATATTTTCATTCAACTGTTCGACATAACCTTCATGGGATTTTCTTGGTTATTGTATGAAAACATTTGTATTCTGCATTTAATAAGTTTCACCTGTACCCTTCTAAGATGCACCGTAGGTGTGATCCCACCAATTACCCTCCCTCCACCCCAAACTCCCCCCTCCCCTCCCTTCCCTTGCCCCTTTCCCCATATTCTTATGCTATAATTGGGTTATAACCTTCATGTGAAAGCTATAAATTAGCTTCATAGCAGGGCTGAGTACATTGGATACTTTTTCTTCCATTCTTGAGATACTTTGCTAAGAATGTGTTCCAGCTCCATCCATGTAAACATGAAAGAGGTAAAGTCTCCATCTTTCTTTAAGGCTGCATAGTATTCCATGGTATACATGTACCACAATTTATTAATCATTCGTGAGCAGAAGATTATTTTTAAATAGGTTTTACTTACAGAAGCATTAATGGGTTTTCCACAGTGGTCTAATCTTAGAGCATTAACTAGAATCACAAGAGTCCTAGTCAGGGAGGCCGGGACCTACAGTGCACCACCATCTCTCTCCAGCCAAGGGCTCTCCTGCTGGAAGGCGGTCTGCACTGCCGGTTCCTCACCCAGACCTCCAGTAACCTCCACGAAAGAGCATCGTCAATCCATGCACTGGATTTTATCCCTACTATGGAGAGTTGGAATAAATATTATGAAAAATTCAGCTTGTTTAGTCCTGAAGTCACTAAAATTTTATGACCCACAGCATAAGATACCCCCTAAAATTAGCCAGAAGTTGTCAGTTATTCATAGAATATTTCTAACCATATAAAAACACAGTATATTAATACCATACTAACATAATAGGAAAATAGTATAGTACTATATTAATAAAATAATAATATATTAATATGTGGAAACTTTCTAAATTAATGTGTCTTTATTCCATGGTTCAGTTTTTAACATAGTTTTTATTTAAGAACTTTTCAGAAAGGTGTTTAAAAGAGTACAAAGAGTTCCCATATTATACTACATCCAATTTCCCCTGCTATTAATGCCATACATTAGTATGGTACATTTATCACAATTAATGAGCCGATCTGGATGCTTTAAGAACTAAAGTCCATGCTCTATTTAATTTTTGAGTCCTTCCCCGATGCACTCTGTCTAAGGAGCCCGTTCAGGATTGCATATGACATTCAGTTGTCATGGCTCCTCTTGACTGTGACAGTTTCTCAGACGTTGCTTGTTTCTGATGACCTTGACAATTTGAGGAGTACTGGTCAGGATATTTGTGGAATGTCCCTCAGTTGTGATTTTTCTGATATATCTCTTATAATTGGATGGGGGATGAAATGTTTGGGAGGAAAACCACAGAGGTAAAATGATTTTCTCCCCACCTTCTGCTCTCAACATGACTCAGTGCTGTGGGGTTTGACCTTGGTCAGGTGGCGGAGGTCGTGTTTGGAGGGTCTGTCCACTGTAAAGTCACGCTGAACTCCTGTTTCCACACTGTCCTCTTTGGAAGGAAATTACTGTGAGAAGCCTCAAAATCTAGGCAGTTATGTTCCATCTTTGGAGAGCAGAGTATCTATAAAGTGTTCTGAATTCTTTTGCACGGAGGTTCATCTCTTAGGTACTGACATTGTCAGTCCTTAGTGATATCATTAGGGGTTCATCAATAATTATTTTTCACTGTGGACCATCTGCATGAAGTTTTCCAGTCCTCCCTGAAATACTCATGCTGTTCCTTCTGCAAAGCGGCTGCTCGTTCCTCCTGGCCCCGGTTCACATGCTGACCAGTCTTTATAAAGTCCCCCATGGCGCAGAAGATCGCTTCTGTGTGCACGGAGACACGGGGACCCCCCACATCCTATTAGGGATCTAGGGATCACTCCTGCAGCAGACAGCACTTGCCTCTGATGGAGTAGTCAGCATTCTCCCTGGAGGATTAGGGTCTGTCTCCCTGGTGGTAGGTTCTCTTTGCTTATCATATCTTTTGCCGCTGTTTGTTTACTGCCCTCTTTTCCTACAAGAACTGATTTCAGAAAAGGTCCAGCACTCACTCATTTTTACTCAAGGGTTAATAAGTCTCAGAGCTTAGCATGCGTTTTTTTTAAGGTTTGAATTTTGAAATTATTTTAGACTTGCCTAAAAATCGCAAAAAAAAAAAACAAAAACCAAAAAATAGTACAGATATCCTGTATAACCTTCGCCCAGCTGCTTTCCCATGTCACATCTTACATAACCAGAATGCAATTGTCGAGATGAAGAAATCGGTGCTGACACAACATTATTAACTAAAATACAGATGCGACAGGCATCCACTAAGTCCTGCAGTGTCACTCTCTGTTCCAGGATCCTGCATTCAGCTGTCTCCCTTTGCCCTCCTGACCGCGACAGCTTGGAAGATTACTGGTCATTTATTTTGTTTAAGGTCCCCCAATTTGGGATGGTCTTGTGTTTTCTCACAGTTTGGCTGAAGCTCTGAAGTTTTGGAGCAATCACCCCTTTCCATGCTTCCAATCGCAGGCAGGTGGTGCAGGCACATGTCTTTTCAATGATAGTGTTAACGTCCATTCCGGGCTTGGTAAGGTGTAGGCTGAGCATCCCAGTCAAGTTCTATGTTCTCTGTGTAATCTACAGACACCTTGAGCAGCTGTTCTCAACCTGTCGGTCGCAACCCCTTCTAACTTTATTAAAGGTTCACAGCATTAGGAAGGTGGAGAACTGCTGACCTTGAGGAAGATACTTTGCTATTGTCTTCATCTGTCCAGGCTGCTGTAACAAAATACCGTAAACTGAAAGTCATTTGTTGCTGACAGTTCTGGAGGCTGGGGGTTCAAGGTCAAGGGCTGGTCGGTTTGGTGTCTGGTGAGGGCTCTTGCGTTGCTTTTGAGATGGGGCCTTCTACATGTCCATGGATGATGGAAAGGAGAACAACCTCTTTAGCCTCTTTTTTAAGGACACTTATCCCACTTATGAAGACTGAAGCCCCAAATCTAATCATGTCCCGAAGGCCTCAACTTTCAACACCACTGCAGTGATGATTATGTTTCACGAATGAATCTGGGCTGGAGGGAGCAAACAAACCTTCAGATCTGAGCAGCTTCTATCCACATATTCTACTCGCCTTCAGACTTTTGTCTTATCATACTTTCGTTTTTCAAAATACCAAGGGGGTACAAACATTTTTGTTACATGAATATTTTTTATAGTGCTTTAGCCGGAGCTATAAATGTGTCCATCTCCCAAACAGTGTTCATTTTACCTATTAGGTAGGTTTTTGCCCCCTCCTCCTTCCCGCTTCTTGATGTCCAATGACTTTTATTTCCCTTTGGGCCCAGTGTGCCCATCCGTTAGTTACGAGTTATTAGAGTACACGTGGTGTTTGTTTTTCCATTCTTCAAATACTTCACTTAGGGTAATGATCACCAGTTTCAGCCAGATTGCTGCAAAGAACATTCATTCATTTATTTCTATGAATTAGTAGTGCTCCGGGGCACACATATACCCCAGTTAGTTAATCTACTCATGAATTGAAGACTTCAGGAGACACTCAGAACTTAGCATCCTTTTTGACTCAAGGTCCTTAAAACTTACTGGAGTACAAACCTGAAGGCAGAGTGGTTACCAGGGGAGGTCAGTGAACAAAAGGAGAGAGAGAGAGTGGGAGGGAGAGAGAGAGGGAGAGAGAGAGGGAGCAAAAGAGCGAGGTGGGGGAGAGAGAGGGAGGGAGAGAGAAGAGAGAGAGGATCTCCTGAATATTTCTCCAACTGATATCATGCTGATGCTGATGTTTTAAGTTGGCATGCATGTAAATAATGTAGTTGATGCTCACATTTATGTTGAACCTATGTTAAATGCTTAATTATTAATTCGGCAACTGGTAATTTATAACAACTTTCTATAGCTTACATAGGATAGAAATGTTGGAGAAATCTATTTACAAATGATAATAGAGACAAAAGAGATTTTCTGAAAATCTCACTGATCAATAGTAACACATCTGATCTGTCAGAAGCCAATCAGAATCACAATATCCAGAGTATAAGTGAACAGAAACAATATTTAAGCGTCTATACCTTGTGCCACCCATAAGCCTGGGCGTCTGTATTAGACATCGAGTTCACCTGCAGGCTTTGTAATTGCCAGCAGAGTGGGAGTTACACTTTCCTATAGATTAGAGAGAATAGAATAAGGGAATTACAAATAGATTTAACTCTTGTTGAAAGCACTGCAATTTTATCATCATTTGCCATAATCAGTATTACAAGAGTTATTTACAAGCACCTTCTGATTTAAGTATTATACAAAGTCACTCATAATAATTCAATTGCTCAATTACTCCTTTTAGGCACTAATCACAACTACAGAAATGTATTAATTGGGACAAAACTATTCATATATGTAGGTAAACAGTTTTTCAAAACTTATATTTTAAAAAGTGCCGAATTATATCTTAATAGATATTCTGGGTTGAGAAGTATTTTAATCAGGATTGTTCAACTGGTAGATTGTTTTAAAGCTCAATAGAAATATATTTATTTATTTACCTAAACAAGAACTTTGTAAATAATTTCTCCAAGCTCCTAGTTTTGCAATAATAACTGAGGCAGGGAAACTTTGCCGGGATCACCCCCAAAACGGTGGCACATTTACTGGCTCAGCTTTGAGTACATACCAGGCCTCCTGAGTAAAAATATAATCTTTGGCCAAATTTAAAAATTTACTCATTTGTAATTTATGTGGAAAAAAACCATTTTAACCTCTCATTTCACATGGAAAACTGAAGTAGATTTAAGGAGTTTAGATATAATGATTAAAACAAACAGAACCCAACCATTGAAAGCAGAATTCTAGAAGGAGCTCGGGGCTTTCCTCTTCCATCTCTGTCCAAGCTTCTGGGTTCTGACAGCGTCCGCTCCTGCCTTTGGCTCCCAAAGCTGATAGCTGTTTTCTTTAATTTCCAATCTATGATTAATTCTCTTCTTCTTTTCTCTCTCAGCTCTTTTGAAAACATGTAGTCAATTCTATGTATTAAAATCCCACAGTTTTAAAAACCTAAAAATGAAAACTAAAAGAGAAATGGCTCGATAGTAAAATTCAGAGAAAAGAGAAGTTAAATGTTTAAAGGCAATAAAATCAATGCTAAAAAGTAAGGATCTGAAATCAATGAGGTCCTGCCCCTTCACCACATCATCCTGTAACGTGGGGCACTGCCTGGGATTCAGGTCCTTAGCAACTGCGCATTCAGTGGAGAAACAGTCAGTATTCCGTTTATAGTAAAATCCAGCACAGCAGCATGTCAAAAACATTCACAAATCAAACACAAGTGACTATACAAATTTATAATATAAAGCACTTACAAACTAGAATAAATCACTTAAATGCATAAAGAATACCAAATTACTGATCATTTAGAAAACGTAGTAATTTATCAAAAGTATTAGAAAAATATCTCAGCTGCACTAATAAAACGTGGAAGTTCAAATTCAGTGTTTGCAAAAATTTAAAAATTAGAATTCAGTGATGAGGAGAATGTGATGATACAGCCACTGTTCTCCATTGCTACAGGTGAGAATTCAGGGGCTGGGGCCTTTCTGAAAAGAAGTGAGGATTATTTAATGTATTCTGAAAACTGCCAGACAATTAAACAAAGTGCTATAACAACAACAAATAGGCAGAAATAAAAGATTAAATAAAACAAAACAGTGAAATATGATTAAATATGTAATGGTGTAGATGGTTTGTTCATGCAAATAGATTTTTTGGAGTTTTTTGTTTCTTTTTTCTAATGCTATTTCTACTGAGTTGTCAGAAAAAATTGTGGCACTTAATATAATGCACATCAGAAAATTCCAATAGAATTTACCTATGTTTTATTCCCAGTAGCTATTTCCAAGAGCTGGGATTACAGGTAATTTTTATTTTTGTCTGGGAAATTTCCTGACTTTCAAAATTTAATAGCCACAGGTCATTTTTATTATTAAAGAAAATGCTATCTGTACTGTAAAATGTGAAAAAGTGAAAATAGATGGTTGACAAAAAGAGCCAACAGAAAATAAATTCTTGTGATATGATTATTGAGCACACTTCATAGGAGAGAATAAATTCTACAGTGCATTTCCATTTCTTTTGATAAGCTGAATTCTTAGATGTGATATATTAAATTACGGGAAGTTTATTATCTAGCTTCAGAATAGATATCAAGACCTAAAGATGAGCTCTTCCTACCCAGATGCTGCCGCTGCTGTCCCCAGAAGCAGCCACGTCTGGCTGGGCAGCAGCAGCTGGGCCTGAGAAGTTCCTCTGAGCACCGGAGGACAGGACCACAGCTGTGTCCCAAAGGCCACTGGCTTACGGGTGGATTTCTAGTTTAGTTTTCTGTATCTTTCCTTCAGATAACTGTGACTTCTATTTTGGTTTAAATTTACAGTGGTTCACAACCTTCCTAATGCTTTCTAATGCCGCGACCCTTTAATACAGTTCCTCATGTTGTGATGACCCCCAACCATAACATTATTTTCATTGCTACTTTATAACTGTAATTTTGCTACTGTTGTGAATCGTAATGTAAATAGCTGATGTGCAGGTTGTATCTTCATTGTTACTAAGGGGTTGTGACCCACAGGTTGGGAACCGCTGGAACTTGAAAAGCATTGAGTTGCTCAAAAGGAAAGGGGCGTGTGTGGTGGTGGGGAGCGATTCAGTAAAGCAGAAAAAAGGAGGATGCCAGGGTGAGGCCCGCGGAGCCTGGAGCAGGGAAGGGGCAGGAGGCAGCAGCCCCCCAGGTGACTCCTCCCGGGCTTTCCCCAGCCCTGCCCCTCTCAGGCCCTGCTCCAAACCTGTTAGGACCAAGAGCTTCTGTCCTCTTTGGAAGCTGCCAGTTGGAATAATAATCCCACTGAGAAGTTGGCTAAAATGCTTAAGAGAAAACTTTTCTAGTGGCATTTTCCAATTAAGATGACTCCAGAGGTGGATTGTAGGGTAACAGAGGGAATGAGGACCGGATCGGGCTTGTCGGGATGGGACAAGCCTGTGCTCATTGTCCCCAAACGCAGGCTTTCTTTCCCTTCAGAAAGTGCCCCGGTGTGGCCGAGATTCCTGTCTTCACTTTCCCAACAGGACCAGCAGGAAAGGTCCTTCTGGAGAACTGACGCGTCTGTGTTTCCTCAGATCAACTCATAGACAACTGGATGTTCTACATATTCATAGAACCATCCTCAATATCTGGGTCCAAACACTTGGACCTGAAAACTCCGAATATTCCCTTTCTTCATTATTTGAGCCTAGTAGTGTATAATTTTAGTGCAGTTTGGATTTTATGCCAACTCATCCATGAATCTTAGACCCTAATACTGTATTTCACTATCTGTGGTCATTGATTTTTTTTTTTTCTCCTTAAGGCAGAGTCTCACTATGTTGCCCTCTGTAGAGTACTGTGCTGTCACAGCTCACAGCAACCTCCAGCTTCTGGGCTTAATCCATTCTCTTGCCTCAGCTCCCCGAGTAGCTGGGACCACAGGCGCCTGCCACAATGCCCGGCTATAGGGTCATGGATTTTTAATTCACTCATCCCACGTCCCAGAATGAGCACTCCCTACATGGATGTGCCTGACATGGTCACCACTTTTGTCACCCACCAGAGTTAGCCAGTCCTCTCCTAACCTGAGGTGGGGCACTGGGCTTCCTTAATCTTCATGCGCATGTGCAGTTCCTTCCCTTCTCCGGATCTTCCCGGCTGAACACTTCCCTCCCTCCGCAGCTGTCCTGACCCGTCCCTGCTCCGTCCCGGTGACAGGGGTCCGTGCGCGCTGCCCCCACAGCGGTGCACCTGCTTTATTTGTCCTCACTAACCCCCCCCTTTACCATCTAGCCCTACTCAAAGAACTTTCAGGTAAAGCCAACTGCACTATTTTGGCTTTCGACACCCCATGCGGAGCGTTTTCCTGTCGTTTCCCTGTGGTTCCTGCCCAGTCCCCGGGGAAGGGGCCTCCCAGCGCGGCCTCCCCGCCCCAGACTTGTGGCGCTGTCACGTGGCTGCCACCGGCTGGTCCCCAAAAGACATCAGTGTCACTCCCTCCCTCCAAGGGACCTTTCTTTTCATTTTTGCACCCTCCGGTGCGTGCTGTCTGCGTCCCACATGAAGGAATTGCTCATCCCCGACTCTGTTCCTTTTGTTCGGATGCTGACTTCTTTCTCAGTTAAACACAGCGTGGATCCACCTGTCGGTGAGCGGCTGGCGCAGGGCGTGCCCCGCACCGTCGGGGACGAGGACCCGGGAGAAGGCGGCTCAGGCCTACCCCGAACGGACAGATGTGACATCTGTGGTTCTGTCATAGATAATACTCTTGATGATTTATTATATTATCATTTTTGTTTCAATTCAATTTGGGCACGTCTTTTTACTTAGAATTCTTTTTTGATTTTCATCACAGTATATTGTCTTTCCTCTTAATGGCGTTTATCAAGTCTATTCAGTGGAGAGACTAAAGCCTTCTAAATAGACATAGAAAGGGAAAGTTTTCTTCTTCATACCACAGTCACAGCTTCTGCTTTAAAGAAAAAGAAAAAAATGAAATACACATACACATATCACCCAGCACACACACATATATATCACAAATGTCAGTATTTCTGGACTGTAACAGATTTATCAAAGAGAAAAAGTGCCCCAGGGAAAACCTACTAATAAGAAAACACCATGTTCCCTCCCCGGAGGGAAGGAAGAGCAGATAGAAGTGTTTCCTTCTAATTTAATTAAAGAAACATCTTTCATCAAACTATCATAGCTCCCATAATGTTATTAGAAAAGAATCTCTTCTATGTTCGTGAATCATTATTGCACATAGGAAAATCAAATGAGATGAAATTAGATGGTAATAGTTGAGTATTTAATGGAAGTGAGAAGGGTGATGCCATAGTTTTGCAAGTTTTTATTAAACAAACTTTTATTTATTTATTTGCAGTTTTGGAACAGGGCCGGGTTTGAACCTGCCACCTCTGGCATGTGGGGCCAGTGCCCTACTCCTTTGAGCCACAGGCTCTGCCCAACAATTTAAAACCATTTTATTTTATTTATTTTATTTTAGTTTTTTTTGAGACAGAGCCTCAAGCTGTCACCCTGGATAGAGTGCCTTGGCATCACAGCTCATAGTAAACTCCAATTCCTGGGCTTAAGCGAGTCTCCTGCCTCTACCTCCCAAGTAGCTGGGACTACAGGCACCCGCCACAACGCCCGGCCATTTTTTGGTTGCAAGCCGTCATTGTTGTTTGGCGGGCTCGGGCTGGATTTGAACCCACCAGCTCAGGTGTACGTGGCTGGCGCCTTAGCCCGTTAAACCACAGGCCCTGAGCCAAAAACATTTTAGATTTACAGAAAAATTGCAAAGATAGTACAGAGTGACCAAGTATGCCACCCTCAGTCTCCCAGTGGTTAACATCTTACATGACTGAGGTGCATTTTTTGCAATTAATAAAATGACATTGACACAAATATATTAACTAGAAATCAGACTTTACTTTTACCAAGTGTCCTTTTTCTGTGCCAGGGCCTTCCAGGGTCCAGGTGACATTCAGTGGCTGTATCTCCTTAGGCCCCTGTCGGCTGTGACAGTCTCTCAGGCCTCTGCTGGGCGTGCGGGTACCTTGAGAGTTGTGAGGGGGCCGTTCAGGGACATTTTGTAGGTGCTCCTCAGTGGGCACAGTCTGACGCTGTTCTCATGAGCACACGGGACTTGGCAGACCTGTCACCGGCAAAGCGTCTTTCCCACGACATCACAACAGGTTACCGCTCATGAGCACCACTCATCGTAGTTGAGGGCAGCCTTGACCAGCTGAGGGCACGTTTGGAAGGTTCCTCTGCTGTGGTCACTCTGCTGTTCCTGCCTTCCATCCTGACCCTGGGGGGCAGGGGACAAACCACTGCGTTTCCCTCCGTAGGGACAGAGTCACCCTCACCTCCCTGGAGGCTGTCTGTGTAGATTACCCTTCACTCCTCTGCATCAGACGTTTTCCTTTTCTTCCATTTATTTACATTGTCCTGGACTCCAGCATGTACTTTTACTTTGGACGATGATCCTCTAGCACTTTGATTTTCTCTCTCTAGCCGTGGCCACTGAGTGCTCTTTCAATGGGTTCTTGGGTCCTCTGATATTCCTGCATCAATGTTGGTTTCATTTTTAGTTTGTTTTCATTTTATTGAGCGCCCCTTACTTCCCGGCAGTGCAAATGCTCATCTTGGATCTGCTGCTGAAACCTGCATTCAGCCTTTCCTCCCAGGCAGGGGCCCTGGTTCCTTTCCTGGGAGAATGTATTAGAAGTTTGTTTTCTCATTATTTGGGGAGGAAGGATAGTTACGTACTACCAATATATTGAGTTCACTAATTCATGGTGTAGAGAAATACATGCCAAATGCAGATTAAATTATTACTTTTTGAGATCAGCAGTGGGAAACAGCTCGCTGAGGCACAGTGTTTAGCAGTCCAACCTCAGTTTTCTTGCCTTCATGATACCCTTTAATCTGTGGAATCAGTGGCATGAAATGGAAGCAGATGCTGTGTGCATTTATTTACGGTTGTACTTTTTCCTGCTTCAGATCATGTCTTGATGGCTGATACTGACACATAATTATCTCTTCATAGATTTATAGACGATTACAGAAAGGTACCCAGAAAAATGCTAATTTCAGTTAAAATGGCCTTTGAACTAGGAACTGGCTTCTTCGACAGCCCAGTCACTTACACCAGTGGTCACCCTTGACCTTGCCATGTCCGAGAGCCTTTGGTTCAAAAACCCAACCCTGAGTAAGGGCCCATATCTCTTTGGTCATAAACTCCCCATCACAAAATTCATTTACGCTCCTTGGGCCTCCACTTTTCTGAAGTTCCTGCTTCCCTTGTTAACCTGCCTAACACATTCAGTTCTTGATCTTTACTGTTTATTTCAGTTCGCTCACTTGACTCCTTTCCTCCAGGACAGTGTCCAGGGAGTACATCAATATCAGTCAGAACCAATATTTGCCTGTTAACGTAAGTTAAAAGATTTCAGGTTTCTGAAAAATACCGCAAAGCAGACACATTGGTAGAGATCATGCAGTTATCGTGTTAACATCGAGATAGAAGAATGAAAATAAACCCATGTGCACAATGAGATCTGTTTTTATGCAGGGAAGAAGTTAGTATTGTGAGTTCATCAATGAAAATAAATGCATTGGATTAAACAATTTATAATTAAACTGTTTCTTGCTGAAGGAGATACTGCAGATCTAAATGATAAGTTTATTCCACGTTCTTTCCCCCTACATGTTCTCTGCTCCCATTTTCTCCATAAAAACGCAATGCTTAATTCTAACAGAGTAAACGTGTGTTTAATATGAAATGCAACAAAAAGGTTAGTCTGAAATCCACACTGAACACTTTAAAGAGAAAGACGTTCATGCCAAATGCAAGCTATTCCTTTAAATAGATTTTAAGGGCTGTTTCCTACCTAGAGAAAACAACAATAACAACAGAAAACCCCAAAATACCAGTCTACACTACATGGTGATTCCAAGAAAAATCAAAACTTAAGTGTAAATTTTGGTCATAGAGTCAAGATTTCAATCTGAGAGCTCGGCCTGGTACATGTGGGGAGAAAGAGGAGGCTGAATCCGAAGCTGGGATTTAGCTCATGCTCAGTGTAAAGAAATCAAGCAGGACAAACAGGGCCATTGTAGTTGCTTATATCCCCTAATAAGAGGCAAGATTACAGGTAACTCTGATATCACTGGGATTTGATCAACATCTGGCTTTGGGGGATTCCCCTTAGGGCTTGGGTGGAGAGAGAAGTCCATCTAAGGAGACCAATCTTCCTTTCTTCTTCCCTGGACCCTACCCAGAAATAAAATTTAAGAGAAAAAAAGTAGAAAAATGTGAAAAAATTATGATTTTTATTAACTTGGCATGCAATTAGCTGTACAGTCTTCGGAGCTGGGGGTAATTCTAAATGTGTTTGCATTTACATAGTTTATTTTTCCCTAGGGAAGTAAAATTAAACTCCATACTATTTACAAGGTGAAGCAATCAGTATTCATTTCTTTTTATCTACAAACAAGGTGCACAGTATTTATTTTGAGCAAAATTACACAATTAAAAATAAATATACAAATGTGCACCATATTGTTTCATTTTTTTCTTTCTCAGAACCAAAAATTATTTGAGCTTTTTCTGTGAACTTCCCATCCCCACTGATCAAAATGGAAATACCGTCACAATTAAAATATAATATATTTAATAATATATAATAATTTAATAGGTGTTTTTAAGTAGAATTTAAACATTTTAATTCCCCTTGCCTATTGTTGTTGAGTGTTTTGTTCAGCCTTTGGTCATTATTTTAGTCACAGGTATTTCATTATACTTCATCATTAGCCTACTTTTTTTTTTTTATTAAATCATAGCTGTGTACATTAATGCAATCATGGGGTACAACGTGCTGGTTTATGCAGCCTTAAAGAAAGATGGAGACTTTACCTCTTTCATGTTTACATGGATGGAGCTGGAACATATTCTTCTTAGCAAAGTATCTGAAGAATGGAAGAAAAAGTATCCGATGTACTCAGCCCTACTATGGAACTAATTTAAAGGTTTCACAGAAGGCTATAACCCAATTATACATTTTTGTTTTTAAACTGAGAAACTATACCATCATCCAAAAGCAAAATAGTAAATTATGCTACTAAAAATATCTTATTTTAGGAATCATTATGAAAAAACAATTTTATCTTATTTTAAGTAGAGAAATAATGGAAGGTGTAACAGTAATAGGAGCTGAAAAGCGGACACCTTAGATTAGATTCTGGCTGTTTTAGGGGATTGCATATGACCAGCAGGACCTTAAAAGCTTGAATGAACTCCTCTCCCTTTGAGAGGTCAAGCTGTTTTTATTTTTTATTTTTTTTACATATACATGTGTTAATTAGGTTTCCACTTTTTGCCTTCACAAAATTTAAAAGGCTTAAAATTTAGTAACAATAATACTGGTTAAGATAAGGACTAGAAACAAAAACCACGTAAAAAATGAACAAAGATAAATACACTCAGAAAACAGATGATTACTTCATCAAAATATTGAGCAATATTAATAATAATAATGCCAAGAAAGTAACATTCACATTGTCAAATAAGAGTATGTCTATTATAGAATGCTTTGATTCTGAGGCTCAGTATGAAGTCATCAGTTAACTTCCTATTTTTTTTCCAAAAGTCTCAATAAATAGACAACTAATATATAAATAAAAGTAAAAGAGAGTTTCAAAAAGAAGATCATGCCAAATATTATAGAAGAAAGAAATATA
>CAUYRH010083951.1:0-23000 GCA_963574655.1 Perodicticus potto | reverse complement strand
GCGCCTTGCTGTCTGCTCCTCGTGCACATCTGACTGGTCAATAACCTGTCAGTCTCCAGGGCCCGGGTCTTCATTAGATAACTGATGAAGACCCACCCCTAAAAAATTCCATATAAACCCACAGAACAGAGAGCTCAGTGAGAGAGACCGCAGCAGGACTAGGAAGAGAGAACATCTCAGACGCAGACATCGGAGAGGGAACAGGAAGAGCTGTCTGTTTCCCTCAGAAGCAGAACTCGGCTGGACGGCTGGACGGTTGGACATCGGAGAGGGAATGGGGAAAAGGCTGCCTATTCCTTTCCAGAGCAGACTTCGGTAGAACGGCGGAGTGAGAAGAGCTCAGAAGCAGACATCAGAGAGGGAACAGAAAGAGCTGCTTGTTTCCCTCAGAAGTAGACTTTGGCTGGACCCCAGAGAGGGAATAGGAAGAGCTGCCTATTTCCCTCCTGGGTCCTCTTGCCTGGAGGTTTAGTTTTTCCTCTACTTATAATTCTTCTTTCCTGTAAATAAAATCCTGACCTACCACTATTCTTCTTTCCTGTAAATAAATCCTGACCTACCACTATTCTTCTTTCCTGTAAATAAATCCTGACTTACCACTATTCTCGTGGTCCATCGATTCCTTCTTCGAATCGCTTGAGACTAAGAACCTGAAATTCCGGTATCAACATGACTTGCCTGTACTTGTCCTTCAATAAATGTTTGTCAAGAGATGAGGAAAGTCAGTCTAAGAGAGGTTGAGAATTTTAGTTTACACAGCTACAAACTGGCCGAATTAAGATTAGACTCAGATTCCTTGCTTCCAGAGTCCATGACTTTCCATCCTCCTAGACTGCCTTCTGACACATTAGTATTAGCATCTGGCTGACCAGTGGCAGGAATTGAGGAATGAGCCCTGGGACCTAGAGCAGGTATATTTCTTGGGTCGCTGGGTCTTATTTGCAGGTGCAATGGGTTAGCTGTGTCTAAATTCTCTGCTGTTTTTCAGCTGTGCTCATGGTAGCAGAAATAAGTCAGTCAAATGAAGGGTCTGTTTTTGGTGTTAAGTTTCAGGTGAGGGACTGAAGACCCAGAGCTCATGATCCTGGACCTCTGCACCCTTCTCACTTTTAACTGCCTGGCACTAAGCCTGAACTTCTAATGTCAGGCAGGTACACCTGCGGCCACCCTTCACCAGACTCTGATTTGCAGAGACCAGAATGAATAGCTTTCTAAATCCTGTGGGCCACAGCACACCATTTCCATCTTTTAAATTATATGTCAAAACTTGCTTCCTCTGGGAATGTCTTCCCGAATCACTCTAAACTCATAAATCCTACCACCATGCCCATCACACACCATGCGTTTGTTGACATATTAGGGTGATATATAGTAGAAAAAGCACTAGACCGGGAGTCCCAAGACTGGGGTTTTATTCCAACTCTGTCAATGAATAATTGCGATCTTGGGCCAATCTCAGTGGCATCAGGTTGTTCATTTGTGAAGTCTAACTTCCTGCTTTGTGAGGTCACTTTGGGGCCTGTTATTCTGTGAACTTAGTGTACATGAGTACAATGTAAACCGAGTGCACAGGTGTTCTGCGCCATCCATGGGCTGCAGCAGCTCTGGACAGAGTCTGTCTTTGTTTGGCTCTGCATGTGTCCTGTTGCTGGAGAAGTTTCTCCCAAGATTTGGTGAAACTCTATTTGTAAAATGAACTAAGATAAAAACCCCAAACATAAAAACATCGTATTTCAAAAAATGCATTTCTGCTAAGAAAATTATAGGAACTGATATAAATATAGGATCTAAAGCTGATTTTTATATAGGCATTTCTTCATGGATTTTATATACATATATACACACACAAAGGATTTTATATATATACTCAATATAGATATTTATATATAAATAAAATATACACACACAGTATATACACATACAGAGGGTGTCAAAAAATGTATACACATTTTATGAAAGGAAAAAATTGTATTAAAATTGTAACACTCAGGCCGGGTATAGCGGCTCACACTTGTAATCCTAGCACTCTGCGAGGCTAAGGCAGGTGGATTGTTTGAGCTCACAAGTTTAAGACCAGCCTGAGCAAGAGTGAGGACCCCATCTCTAAAAAATAGAAAACCTGAGGCCAGAAGATTGCTTGAGCCCAAGAGCTTGAGGTTGCTGTGAGATATGATGCCATGGCACTCTATGTTGGCCATCAGATTGAGACTCTGTCTGCAAAAAAATAAAAAAATAAACAAAATTGTATATTACTGATAAAAAAGATGAATACAAGTCACATTTGACTTCTGCAATTACAAGAGGTGGTATGAATTTCATACTATGCACATTGCTATCATAATTCAATTCAATTTCAAAAAGTAATACATAATAATATCTCTCAAAATGTGCATACAGTTTTTGGCACCCCCAGTATATATACACACATATGTAAACACACATATACATACACATATATACACATATGTATCAACTGTATGTATTAATTTGTTTGATTTTTTTCAGGTATCTGGCAAGCTGCAAAAGTTACCCTTATTAGCAGAATTCATTCATAATAAGGAATTCATTCATTGGCTTACCAACAATAGACAAATGCACCATTTTATCAATAATATCCAGTAAGGGTCTGCCTCCTTCATTTGGCATATGTTTGACAATAAGGACAGTCTTGACTGGGGCCTCACTGTCCCCAAATGGTCCTTGCTGACTCAGTTCTTGCTTGAAATTTTCAGGCAGAATGTTCTGAGAACGCAACATCCTGAGAGAGGGGGAACTGTCCTCATCCCTCCTGTAACAGGTGTAATGCTACAGCCCAAAGATCCAGAGAGGAGAGCTTTTGGGAATCTCAGACGTCGTGGGAGGTAAGGCAGGTGCAGACGAGACTCCATCCTCCTTGGGCAGCTTTCCTGGGCCTTGGGGGTCTATTTCACCACAGATCCTAGGCTCTTGCTGCTTCTTGCCGCCCATCTGTTAATACAGGTTGTGCATCCCCAGTCTAAAGATCTAAACTCCAAAACACTCCAAAAATCTAAAACTTTCTGAGCAGGGACATGACACTCAAAGGAAACACTCATTGGAGAAGTTCAGGTTTCAGATTTTCAGACTTGTGATGCTCAACCAGGAAGAAATATGAAAAAAATCTGAAATCTGAAATACTTGTGGTTTCAAGCATTTTGGATCAGGGTTACTCACCCTGTAATAAAGTTGCTTTGCCTGACTTGTCATATGAGTGTTTTGTCCTACCAGATTCATACCGTAGCAGCTGAGTTTGCACAAAACCTCCTGCCAGAGCTAGGAACCTTAGTAGAAACTGGTCAAGGAGTTGGATTGATAACCAGTACATGGTGTCCCCGCCCAGGGACTAACACTGGCACACAGTATTTCTTCCTAATAGATATCAATCTTGGTGAATAAACCCTTAATGTTACCACAACATGCCAATTTTTTTTTTGACTTAAAAATTATTTGGAATGCACCTGCAACAAACACTGATCAAACACCTGCTATTTCCCAGGCACTGGTCTGGAGGAAGAAAAGGTGCTAGAGGAAAGGAATTTAGGATACATGGATCAAACTGAAATAGTGTTGTCTTGTTAAACATGCCCATGTAACCTTGGTGTTACCTTGAAGCAACTGGCCAGACCGGGCTCTGATTCCCAGTCCAAATAGCAGGGGTGAAAGGGCCATCTCTCTTCATGCTCCGTTTTCTCCCGGGTTTCAACTGGCTGCTTGCACAGGGACATTGCCTTAAAGTGTCTGCAGTCCTTTACTTCCCAGCGACCAAGTGGATACCTCCCTCGCATGGCAACACAGCCACCACTGTGGCCTAAAAACAGAAAACAAGCACTTTTCATACCACACAACTAAAACATTTTGTGCTCAGAAGACAGCTCTTTAGAGTACTGAATAAGTGACATCTCATAATGAAGCACCCAGACAGGGCAATAAAGATGAAAAAGGAGGCTTTGTTGGCATCATTATCTCATTTCTCTTCATCTCTGGAGACAAGAATAGAAGGTGGAAGTCTGGGAGAAAAGAGAGTGTGAAGGCTTAAAATTGGACATTGTCCTCTTTGAGCTCAGATCTCTTTGAGCTCAGATGGCAAATGATGAGGAACTAGGATGTGTTCCTACATGGAACCAATATATCCCCATGGCCCAAAGCTGTGCTTTGAAATCCCATTGTGAAAAATCAGCACAGTGCTCATCCTTTGACAACAGATTCAAAGGGGGAACATTCATAAATAATAGGTTCAAGGTAGAGCTCAAGACACACAACAGAAAACCAAACTGTAAACCCTGGGAGAAAGGAGAGAATGAGAATAAATTATCTAAATGAGGTGAAGCTCTGGGCACAGAACAGAGCAGACATCAGGGAAGAGAGGGCCAGCAGAGAGAGGGAGAGAAAGAAAGTGAGAAATGTAATGGATGTTTAGTTATGGACAAATTTCCACTATTTTCTTTTGGGTATGTTTGAACATTTCAAAACATGAAATATGTTTTTACATAGAAATAATTTATAAATTGAGTTAAGATTCTTAAGTTGTCAGCAACATCTATGCAACTCATAATGCAGCTGAAAATATATATTTTATTTTATTAAGTAGGGATGTTTATTTTTAAATATAATTCCTAATCATCGTGACTATTTGATATTTTCTGAGTATATCATGCCCTTTAAAAATACATATTTTAAATTTCAGCAAAGAGTAATAGAAAACAATCTCTTCCAAAAATAAGAGTAAAAAATGACAGAGTGAACTTTGTTTTTTTTCTGGAAGCCAGGGTGATCATTCAATGAACTAAGTCAACATTCAGTAATGGCTACAAAAAGCTGGGAATCTGTAACGTGCTGGGCTAGGCTGTATAAAGGACAAAACAAAACAAAACAAAAACCAACTCTTGGTTCAGTAAGACATTAAACAATCAACTGCAATAAATAGAATGTGGGAAATGCTATAGTGAAGATGTGTTCAAAGCTCTGGAGTAGACATCGGAAGTGGTAATGAAGCCTGACCAGAGATATCAGCAAAGAATGTGTAGGAGGTGACATTTGGGCTGAATTTTGAAGGAAGAGAAAAGAGTTTTCAAGGCATGTTTGTCAAAAGCAAGCATTTGAAGACTTGTGATTATTCTGGATGTAAAGGCGCTTTTAAAATGTAGTCACTTGGTACTAGATATTTATCTTGCTTAATTTTCCTTCAGAAGTGATAGCTTCAATTTTTTTAGATACTAGGAAACTGGTATTATCCTTCTCTACCATATTTTTGTTGTTTCAGGCTCTCAGAAAGACAAAGGAGAGGAAAAATGAAGAGTGGGAGTGAGAAGAAAGAAAACAGAGGAAGACATAGCAAGTTCCTCCCGAAGAAATGGAAGAGGTTGATGAAAGAGGAGAAAGAATGAAGAATTGAGAACGAGAGCGTTTGGGTCTTCAACAATCCCGGGCACACAGATGTGGTAGATTCCAGCGTCTTGGTGACCAGAGAGTCAATCAGATTGGTGCTGCGTGTGTACAAGTTCATGTATCAAAGGGACCTGCAAAGAGGAAAACGGCCAGTTGCAAAGAAAGAAACACACCAAGTATGCTTCAGATGGAAGAAAAAGGAATCAAGGGAGAGTGGGTCCATACAAAGGCCATCAGAGGGCTCCACTGGCCTAGAACAGCTAGTTTGTGTTAGAGATGCAAGGTTGGGGGATGGCAAAGGAGATTATAGTATACATGTCTCTGCCATGACTGGAGCTTTGTGGGCCTGTGGAGCATAATAGTGGAATGCAGCTTGCCGTCTAGCTGGGTCATGAAAAACAGAGATGTTGCATGCTCTGTGCTATGAGATTGCACGGGGAAAGCCACACGGAAGCTCCAAGGGCAACACGCCTGCAGGAAGAAGAGGTAAAACGCGCACTCTTGCCTCATCCTCTCATCTTTCCTTCCCTGCAGTCTTTGAGGGGTGCCAGGGGAACCTCCAGTTCCCACAGAGCACAGGCGGGGAACAAAGCACTTCTGACTTGGAGCCTGAAATCCGGGGTTCTGGTCCTAGCACAAATATTTGGTAACTTGAAACTAGAGCATGTCTAAAATACGGGGATAATAACCCCCTTTTCCTCTCATAAGTGTTCAAAAACATCAGCTGAAACCAGGTATTGAAAAGCACTCTGCAAAACATGAAGCACTAAAAACACTAAGGTGTCGCTATGATTGTGGTCACTTTTATTACAAAGGCTGGGATGTTGTGGTGGGAGTTTTGCCTGCATGTTCAAAAGAATTTTTTTAAAAGTTCGAATCAGCAAGTTTGAAATGCAATACACTTTTTTGCTGGTCTGGCATTTTTCACACTTTCCTACATCAGACAATGATTAAATAGCTTTGGTTTTAGATGCTACAGATATTCAACTCATCTTCATTAGTGAAGAAGGAGCCGCTGGTGGAACACTATGAAGATGAAAAGTGCTGCGGGAGTGCTACTGGTATTCTAAAGTGGTTAACTTAATGGGACGTTTGACCCAAATTTTAGAGTCTCAGCCCCAAAGAAGCAGTAAAGTGGTATAATAAAGGGAGGCTGGGCTCAGGGAGATATAAACTACATGTATAAGCTCCACTGTGGGAATGCATGCTTGCAAAGCCAGTAAGGGGGGGGCGGGGGGAGGAGAGGAGGGGGTTTTTCTCTCAGAGAAATGGTTGTTAAATTTGATCACTCACTTCCCATTGGAGGACAAGAAAAAAAACTATTATCCTTTTTCTCAGTGGTGAGTCTCCTGTTTCAACAGGTTCTCATTACCCGTCTTTCCCCCTGAATCCCCATCATGCTCTCCTCAAACATGAAGGGGGAGACTTTCTGTCGATTAAGACATTCCAATTCGCAGTTCTAGTCTCCTCCATTTAACAAAGCTATCTAGCCATATAAAATGAAGTGAGCTGGGGAAGCTTCCAGCCCTTTCCCCCTTGGTCACATACCCGAGTAAACTAGTTGTGGTACCAGGGTAAGAGGAAATGTGCTGGGCCCTCAGTGCCTCTAGACGAATATTGCATTAGAGTTAGTTCTTTTCCTGTATGTTCTCTGCAACAACCCCTCACACTCTCATCTCTTAAGTCCTCTACCCTCCCCACCTACCCTCTCCCTCCCTCTTCTCTCCTTCTCCACAGAGAAAAGGAAGCTCTTTAGGGGTGCAAGAATGAGCTTTCCTGAAGTGCTGTGTTATCTGTCAGGCACTGTGTGAGGCATTGCATATGGTCTTTTCCCAATTTAACTCCCTGAACCCTCTGAGACAATTATTAGCATCTCCATTTTGCAGATGGAAATACTGAGGCACAGAGGCTTCGTGCCTTGCCAAAGACCACACGGTGGGTGTGGGTTTGATCCAGGATTTGAAACCAGACTTATTTGAGTCTACTGTGAGACACCATCAAGGTACAGAGAGGGTGGGCATTCAGGAAACAGCGGAATGAATGAATAAATGATTTCCCTTAAAATTATGCTGCTTTTCCATGGAGCTTTCTCTCATTCCTCTGGTAATGTTTTTCTCCCTTATGTGGCTAATGCATTTCCTTGAAGATTTACTATCACATTTTTACCTTGTATGAGAGTTACTTATAATATTATTTTAAAGATGTGAACATGTCCTAAGGGTGCTCAAAACCAAGAACACCATATCAGAACCCTGATGAACCTTAAAATAGACTGGCCTATATAGTTGCGTCTGACTTGCTCTCCTGGGACCCTATTTTCCTTATCATTGGCAGAAGATTTTGATTGACTTGAAACAATTGGGGTGAATGTACCCTGGAGTTAGTCCATATGTGTGAAGCAACATACCAGCGGCATCTAGCTCTAGAAACGAAACTTTTTCACAGAATGGACGGTGGCAAAATAGTGCTCTCAAGTGATTTTCTTTTTACAGACATCTACAAGGGTCTCATTCTAATAACTTGGAAAAGCATTTTTGAATGACTTAACATCTACTTTCTTTCACCATTGAGCAACTTTCATTTCCATTGAATCTTTAATCTAAGTACAAAGTAAATTTTAGTCTCTATGCATTAGTTTCCTTGATGAGAAGCTCATTTATCATTTTTCCCTTTAATCAGTAGCAATGGTTAGTGTAGATCAAAACCATTTTTTTCTGTTTCACCTGAAATTTTACTTCTCTAAAATACCAAAGGTCATAGGGTTGCTTTATTGTTCTTGCTTTTTAATAAAAGTAACAGAATTTTCTGGTGTTTTGAAAATAGGAAATTTTTGAAAGGAAATACAGAGAAAAGACAGGTGAAGTAAAAACCTGGTGTATCTGACTTCAAATTGGAAGCATGAATTCAAACTCAAAAAGTATTTCATCTTACACACGCACACACATACCCTAAATCTGTCCACTGAAACGGCCTAGAAACAACAACAAACCCACGAACTATGATCACTCAGTGTCCAGATTGTGATACGTTGCTCATCAAAAGGAACGAGGGTTCTTTGGTGAAATGGATGTTTCTAGGTCAGAGCGGAAATTTACATCTTGCCATGGCAGGTGGCAAGGACACTACCAAAGACGACTAGTGTCATGTCACAAGGACTCAGGGGGTCATTCTCGAAGAGATTTCCATCACAAAGATGGATTCACTTAAACATTAAGAAAGAAAATTGTAATGAATTAAAACATATCAAATATATTTAAAACCCTTACTTCATAGTAACACTAAAAAAAAACAAACTCAAATTCAGTGTTTCAACCTATTTTTATCTCACAGCACGCTTGAACCTATGTTGGAACTTCCTCGGCACATATAAATTATGTACATAAAAAAAAAGAGCAAAAAAGAATATACTTACTGTGTTTTGAACTTCTTTTGAAGATACTTTAACTAATGATCTTTAAAAGTTTTGTGGCTCACCTGAAGTCCTCTCACGGTACACCAGTGTGCCAGGGCACACTGGGTGAAAATCACTGTTTGAATGGCCACTTTTGGAGGATGCTAATGAAGAAATAAGTATTTTGAAAACTAGTAAAGAGAAAAAATAAAGCATTTATTCTGTTTTTCCTCTAAAAATTGCATACAGGGTAACCAAAAAATTGATTGAGAAGAATTACTTCCTTATAGAAATATTCCAGCTATAAATGAAAAAAACCCTGACGAATCAAGGGATATAGACATTGATCATCAAAGGCTGCTAATTTCCCAAAAAGAGAGAAAAGTTGGACACTAGGTGCCTTCAGACAGAACACAACTTCCTATGAAATGTTCTTCCCCCGAACTAAAATATAAAATAAAATCTGAATTTGTTCATGCCTCTGATTCTAACTCTTTAAAAATAAAAATTCCAATTTTATGAAAAGTATAGAGGATGGAGTAGCACATTAACCAACATGATGGGAATACAATCAACAAAGCCCAGACTATAAGAACATTTATAGAATAAAACCCATTTGCATCAACCAATAAAGGTCAGGCGGGGAAGGAAACGTAGAGATTGAAAAGAGTTTAGGGGACCTGTCAACCAAGCGCAATGCAGGAAGCTTATTTGGATCTTGATTCAAACAAACTATAAAATGCATTATGAAATACCTGTAAGTCATTTAGAAATTTGAGCATTAGCTGAAGATTTATAATGTTAGGCAATTATAGTTAATTACTTTTAGGTATGATGATTATATTATTTCACCATGTTAAAAAAAAGAGTATTTTTTGGAAATAATACTGAAACATTTAGGGATCAAATGATATAATGACTGGGATTTCCTATGGAAAAAATATGGGAAGGGGTGAGGGTACAGAGGAAATAAGATTGGCCATAAATTGAGAATCGCTGATGCTTGGGGATGGATACATAGTGTTTCATTATACTATTTGATGAACATTATACCGAGCTGAGAAAAAATGGCAGACATGTGATTCCACCCCAGATTGAATGTTTTGCTGGCATGACGTAAGGACAGAGTCTTGGCTGAGTTTATAAAAAACTGCAGGCTTCCTGTTCAGTGGTCAATTCATACAGTCACTCTTCACTGGATTAAGATTCTGACATGGCGACCAAGCTAATGGATTCTTTTGTGACAGGAAAGAAAGAAAATGTGATTTAGAGTGGTGTTTCTGCAAGCTGCAATTTGAAAGAAAAAGGGAAACACAGGGGCTTTTATATTGCTATTTTCTTCCAAAAAGATTTACATTTTCATCTTATTCAGAGACAATTTACTCAATGTCAATCAGCATGAGGAGCCAAACTAAGCATCATGGCATTATTTTTGCTTCAGGGAAAAGAGAAAAAGAATAGTGTCACTCAAATAAATTACAGCAGAAACTTATGAATGATAAGGAGCTTGGCTTCAATTCCAGATTTTAGACATCTAAATATGCCCCAAGGAAGTTAACATTAAAAACCAAGGAGTCTGTCTACTCAAAATGTATTAATTTATTGTGACAGTTATAGACATTCCTAACAAAATTCCAAAATCTATAGAAATGATACCTGAGTTCCTAGTTTTTTTCAATATAGGGTGACATGAAAGTTTGCTATTCTCTGCATTGTAGTAAAATTCATAGATTCATAGGAAAAGAAAATTGTTCTAGTGAGACAGTTGTGATGTTTCTTGTTTAGAGCTATGGAAGAGTGCCCGTTTCTATACTAATTTCCTAAATGATGCTTATATACAAAAGAAAAATCTCATTTGTCTTAACTTCACTTTGCTGAAGCTTTAAAAAGTAGAATTTTAAAAAAATTAATAAACTTACTTTTTTAGAGCAGTTTTAAGTGCATAGCAAAATTGAGGGGAAAATATAGAGAGTTTTGCTTAATGTCTTCACACCCACCACAACCTCCCTCACTATAGATATTCCATGCCACAGTGGTACATTAGTTACAACTGATAAACCTAGGTTGTCCAATGTTTCCCTGTAAGAACCCAGTTGAGCTTCTGGAAGTAGGGGGGCCCCCTGTGACTGGGGCCCCTGGAATTTTTAACTCTCAGAGTCCTTGCACAATGAACCTTCAGCAATTTCAGCAATTTCAGGTTGGATTTTCCCATTCCAGCACTGGTTCCAGTCATTTGTGGTTCTCAGTATTCTACTACTTGTCTATTCACTTTTAGGGGACAGTGATTTGCCCTCTGTTCTCATTTATTTGATGGATCTAAGAAGAGTTGTTGATTTTTCAGTTTGTTCAGTTTTTCACTTGTTGCCAGGATGGTGTGGCAACGTCTAAGCTTTATACGCTGGGCTGGGAATGGAAAGTCTTCAAAAAGTACAGGTTTTTAAACCATATACTCAACAGAGAGAATGTAAACTTTCTTCAATCTCTTTCTCTTTTTCTTTCTTTTATCTTTAGCAGGTCTAAAGGAATTTTTTTAAAAGAACATTTAATGCTGGCTCTTAGATTGAGGAAATGTATGACTGTAGGCAACAATCAGACCCTCCTTTAAAGCCCTGTGATTTTCCAGGGTGCTCACATCTTAGACTGTATAGGTGAGGAATTCTGATAGGATAATAATGATACTCTCTGTACACTTAGGCACAGTCCTACAAAATCTTTCTCTAAGGAAGGCTAATATTTACTGCTTATTTACAATGCAGCAGGAACTATGTAATATTTCATTTAATTCTCCCAATAATTCTGTGAGGTAGATACTATTACTATGATTATTGTGAAGAAGAGGAAACCGAGATATGAAGAAATAAAGTAACTTACCAAAGATTACACCGCTGGGATTTGAACTTGAATCTGACTCCACAGTGGATACTCTTTATGCACATCTAACCTGCAGGGCAGTCTCTTGTAACTATTAGTTATCAGCCTACTTAATGCCCTAAGTGAAGAATGGTTTTGAGCCTAAGATTTTTCTGATCCCAAACCTTCAATGGCTCCCCATACCTAGAGAACAAGTGAAAACTCTTTAGCTTGTCGTATTAAGCTGTGGTTTCAACATACTTCTCTGGCCTATCTTTTACAACTCCTTTTCATGTATCTTACTTTCTAGTTATGTGGAGTTATGAAATTCCCCAAAGTTGCTCAGTGCTTCCTTGGCTCCATAAGTTCAGTCATGCTTAGAAAATTCTTTTTACTTCTCTAGCCACCAAATCCTGTGACATTTCAAATACTAGATGAAATCTCACTTCCTCATTGGACTTTTTTTTTTTTTGGTAACTCCAATGGGAGTTGTTGTCCCTTCTTTTAACTGTTAGAGTACTTTATTTGGTACCTCTTACAATACTCATCTGCTGTTATGGTTTGAATGTGTGTACCCCTCCACCAAATTTATATGTGTGATAGTATTAAGAGGTGAGGCCTTTTGAAAACGTATTCAGTCATTAGTGCTCCATCCTCATGAATGGAATTAGTGTTCTTATAAAAGAGGTTGAAGGGAGTGCCCTAGTTTCTTTTTACCCTTACACAGCAAGAAGGTTCTCACTAGTCACTGAATCTATCTTAATAAAGGACTTCCCAGGTCCCAGAACTGTGAGAAACAAATTTCTGTTGTTTATAAATTACCTACTCTGTGATATTTTGTTATAGTAACAGGAACAAACTAAGACACCTTTATGAAAGTTACTTCTTGTACTTGCTATCACCACTCACAGATTATAGCAACTTGAAGGCATATACTTTAAGAAACTTTGTATACCCCTTGTCATACAAATGCCTTATGAAAGTTTATCGGGTAGAATGGATTTAATTACATGACAGGATTATACAGAGTAAGAATTTTTATTAAAAAACATGCAGGGAGACCTCTCAAAGATTGAGTAGTAGACTGATCACATGTGTTTATCTCTTTTCTATCCTAAAACCCCATGTATTGAAATAAAAGATGCTATAAGACATAACCAGCACATCAGGTACCCTAAAAGACCCTTCTATTGAACCAATTGAAATGGTAGATGACATACTCTGAAAACGTCTTTATAAATGTATGGCTGAACTGGCATAAAGTGAACGAATCTGTAGAGTTCTCAAATGCAATAGAAGTATAAACCATGGAAGTCAAGCTACTATCATAGTTGGTTTTAACCTGACGATTTCTTCCTAACTCCAGAGACATTGAGCTTCTGCTCTGATAATTACATGGAAGTTTGAGAAAAGGAAAACCTAAGACATACACAAAATGGGAAATCTAATAGAAGACACCAGAATAAAATAGGATCCTCGTGGCCACCTCTAATATAAGGGGTAATTAAGAATGAACTTGGTTGTATGTGAAGAAACTTGTCCCTCTTAATCTTGGCAATGAATAGCGAGAAAAAGAAACAACTCTTTGAAGAATTTATAACCCTGACCCAAATTTCATGCAGGTTAGTCATCTAAATTCATACTACCTGTATGTTCAAGAAAACCTCAACCACAGCTTTTAAATGGTCCTTAGTTCACAGGGCCCAGACTGAGTGATAGAAACGAAGGCTAATTCTCTCTGGAGGAACCTGATGTCAACCCAAGGATGAGAGAACTACCGTAAAAAAGTATAAAGAAAATGAGCGGCTCTCAGGCAAACCCTCAGAGCACAAGAAATGTGATAGCAGAAATAGACTTACAAAACTTCAGGCATGCCACTCTCACAAACCAAATATAAGATAACTTGCTGTTATATGTGTAAGGAAATAAAACAGAATCTTAACAATATGAGAAGGAAACAAATGACTATAAAGAGCTACCAAACAAAATTGAAAGAGAAATAAACATACTTTTTAGAAATGAAAAAGTACAGTATCTAACACTAAAAACTCAAGGAATAAATTTTAATTAGATCAGATCCTGCTGAAGAGACAATCTATGAACCAAAAGAATACATGAGATTATTAAAATACATTCTCAAGAGACAAGAGGAAGAAAATAAAAAAGAAATGTTCACGAACACAGAGGAGAAAGTGAGAATGTTAAACATCAGTAACTGGAATGATAAACACCAACATTAGAAAGATTAAGGAAGAGGTGATATTAGAAGAGATAGTAGCTGAGAATTTTCCAAAGTTGTATTAAGTCACATTTATTTATTTATTTATTGAGACAGAGTTTTACTATGTCGCCCTCGGTAGAGTGCCATGGCGTCACAGCTCATAGCAACCTCAAACACTTGGGCTCAAGCGATTCTTTTGCCTCAGCCTCCCAAGTAACTGGGACTACAGGTTTAGTAGGCCCGGGCTGTGTTATAACCTGCCAACCTTGGTGTATGCGGCTGGCGCCCTAACCACTAAGCTACGGGCTCTGAGCCAAGTTACACATCTTTAGGTTGAGGGAGTCCAATGAAAAAGATCCTAAACCAAGTATCTCACATCACAAAAGGGATGGCATATTAGTGAACAGATACATCTAAACATCTGAACAAATATTGACAGCATAAACAACAGCAATATGATAATATCAAATGGAAATGAAACAAGTCAGAATTTCAAAACTAGACAACAATAGCAGAATATGATTTGGAATCCCTTCTCAAGATGAGAGCAAAGACAGTGATTAACTTTTGACATTGTTGATTTTGTTAAGAATGCATATTAACTAGCTAGTGTAACAACTAAAAGAATAGACTTAGAGGATACAACTTCCAAACAAAAGGGGGAAAATGAAGTGCAAAAAGAAGAAAAAATCAATTTAAAAAATGGCCAGAAAAGAAAAGAAAAATAACATTAAAAAATGCAGGACAAATAAAAAGGGCAAGATAAAATAGCAGAAATAAATGCAATTATACAATATAAACACAAAAAAAGAATCAAATTCTGAAGTTAAAGATTGTGTGAGTAGGCTTAAGAAATTCAGGCATATAATTTTTATAACTATTATAACCTTGTAGTTATATACATTAACTGTAAGGACACAAAAGATTGAAAGTTAAAGAATGAACTAGGCCAATACTAATTTTTAAAATGTTACTCTTGCTATATTAATAGACAAATTAACTTTAAGGAAAGAATAATTTTGAGAGAATAAGAGAATCACTCAAAATACTTTACTGATTTGGATGCCACCGGGAGGATCTAACAATTCTAAACTTATATAGTCCTAAGAATGTAGCTTCAAAAATATATACCATTAAAAACTGGCAAAACAAGAAGGAGAAATGTACAAATCCACCATCTAGTGGGAGATATTTAACACTCTCGGTAATTGATCGATCAAGTGGGCAAAAACCAGTGAGGTTCTGGATGACTTGAACAACACAGTTAACATCATTGATTGACAGTCAAATATTTAGAATGTTACATGCAACAAAAGAAGAATATATATTCTTTTTAAGTCCATGTGAAACATATACAAAAATTGATCATGCGATGGCCATACAACAACTTTAAACTTTAAAAAATAGGCACCAAACAAACCATAGTTCTTGATCATGGTGAAATTAAATTAGATCTCAACAACAAAAAGAACTAGAAACACCTGTACTTTGGGAAATTATAAAAAAAAAAAAACTTCTCTAATAATTCAAGGGCCACTATCACATTCATATTGGAATCAGAATATATTCTAAAATGAAAAATTATAAACTCTACTCAATTTTGTTGGATGCAACCCAAATAATACTTGGAAGGAAATGGAAATCCTTAATAGTCGTATAAACATTATAGAAATTGGATTAGTGGTTTAAAAATCTTCTCCTATATACAATAAGAATATATTCTAATAAACATGCACTGTATATACAGTTCAAATTTAAATATGCATTTCAGAGAATAAAAATGAATAGTCTCCAATCATTCTACAAAACTAGCATAATCATAAAACAAGAGAAATATGAACCTTTTTTTCTATATAAAAAGGATTGTAGAAATCATAATATTAATGCTTTATCATTCAATGTTCGGTCTGTGTACCTGCAACATAGGCTCCACCTGGCAGCTTTTTAAAAGATTCTTTGACTTTACCCCAAAGCTACCGACTCAGAATTTTAACTTCATCAAGGTCCACAGGATATCTCTATATTCACTGTAGTTTGTACCAGCAAATTAAACCAGAGACGAATTTAAAACATATATCATAACCAAGTGAAATTTACCCTAAAACGCAAAGCCGATTTACTGCCATAAATTAAATTGTCATATTAATAGGTTAAAAGATGAAAACTTTGGATTATCTCAACAGATTCAGCAAGTGCTGAATGAAATTCAGTATCCATTAATGATTAAAAAAAAAAAACTCTAAGCAAACTAGGAATAGAATAAATGATATTCTTGTATGACTAATATGTTTTCAGCTACGTTGGTTCTAGTTTTATTTTACTATTTCTCTTTCACTATCACATTACTTGAGTTACTCTAGTGCTATTGGCAGGGAAACAGAAAATCAGAATTTAGTTTGTGTTATTTATGATATTTCAAATCAGTGGGCAGAAGGGTGAACTAGTCAATATATAATGTTGAAACTAGTTATCATTTAGAAAAATTAAAGTGAGATATATCTTGGAACATACTTTAAAAAGTTCCAGATCAAAGTTATATACTTAAAAAACAAAACTATAAATGTATGAGAAAATAATGTTATATTTTTACAAACTTTGGTTGAGAAAATACAAAAATCTTCAAAACTATAATGAAAAATACAAACATTTTATGAATTTTTGAAAAAATTCATCTTATGAATTTTTAAAAATACAAATTCATTTTATGAATTTTTTATAAATTTTTTATTACTTTTTATTGTGGTATATTTTGTCATAAAAGGTAAAATTTTATGACAAAATATACCATAAGAAAAAATAAAAGACAAAACAACTAATAAACATGGATACTTTATTTTTAAAAGATAATAAAATTTCCACCAATCAATGAGAAAATAGAAAGTTTCCAAAATAAAAATGGAAAGTGATCAAATTATGTGACCAGGCAATTGAAGTAAAAAACAAAACCAAAAAAAGTATGATACAAATATGAAAAATTGCTAAATCAAATTACTAAAGAGAAAAGTATAAATTAAAACAATAACAAAACTTTTAATTTATCAAATTAGCAAAAAATGAAAAAGGTTGTCATATTCAGTATTGACAAAAATATGGGCTGGCACTCTCATATTTTGTTAGAGGAAATTGTAAACTGATAATGCCTTAGTTGTATTTTCACTTTTAGGCTGTTTTGCTCATACTTATGCACAAAGACATCTATATAAATATATGTTTGTTTCAACAATTTCATAGCAGAGAAGAAAATGAATTTAACCCAATGTCCCTCAGTCGGGTCATGGCAAAGCAAATTATGAGTTATATATATACATACTGCAGATTTCTATGTAGCTGTTTAAAATATTGAAAACTAAATACCGATGTGGGAAGTTCTCCAAGATAGATTGTTAAGTGAAAAAAACAAATAACAGAGACATGCAACCCTATTTCCATTTAAAATCACATATCGGGCAGCGCCTGTGGCTCAAAGGAGTAGAGTGCCGGCCCCATATGCCGGAGGTGGCGGGTTCAAACCCAGCCCCGGCCAAAAACTGCAAAAAATAAAAATAAATCACATATGCATGTATGTCTGTAAATGCATAGACCAGTAAGATTACACCCAACAGCCACAGTGGTTATTTCTGAGCAGGGAAGATTGTTAATGTTGGGGAGGTGAAGAGAAGGAGGTAACACAGAACTTCCACATTTCATGCAGTATACTTGTCTATGATTAGAGCGTCTGTATGATTTATCATACACACAAGGAAGATTTAGAGTAAACATATCTGCTCTGAGTCAATGGACATAAATTGGAACAGTTGTGGACAAATGGAATGTGTGGTCATTATCTATAGTGAGACCATATTCATGACTTAATTGTTTAGTTTTAAAAACCAGTCGTGTGTTGCCAACTGTTGTCTAGTGTTTGAATTAGCACACCACCTTGAATTGGGCTTCTACAATGAAAAGAAAAAAGACTCCTGTGGCCTCTTTTATATTTGATGGTGAGGCCACTAGATATGCTTCCCTCTGTACTTGGCAAACACTCTTCCTTTACTTGGTAGAGTACAGTTGGAGGACATGAGACCAATTAGTACAAGGACCCTACGGGTTGTCCAACCTTCCCCCCACCCCCACATATTTGAAGAATAAAAATTGTCTTAGGCCACACTGTAAATACACAGACAGTAAGGAATGCTGATTAGCAAAAATATAAGTTCCATCTGACAATACAGGATTGTGATATCTGACAATATGGATAAACAAAAAAGTCTTCACAAAATTAGCACGTGGCCCTGGGGCCACAGGTCAGATAGACTCCCTGCAGGACCTTCTGGGAGGGAAGAGGCTGAAGCCGGAACCCATTTCCTCTGGGTACAAACTTGGAGGTGACCTACTGCCTGTTGTCTCCTGACACACCCTCTATCGAGATCCATAAGCACGAAAGGGACTAAGGTGTCCAAACAGGAATTCAGCCTGAGGTGCAGGGGAGTGCGGGGTCTGGTCTGACGACCTCAGCGGAACACAAGGACCTACAGCCTGTTCCGCAGAGACTGGCTCTTGTGTGGGTCGCCGCGGAAGCCATTAGCTTCTCTGCTTGTAGACAACCTGGAACATTTTCATGCTTTGGGATCCAGAGCTGAGCACATGAGCATGAACTAGCAGAGCTGTTAACTCTGGGACCTGGCTCAGATACCCGAGGTGTTGACAGACTAGGCCCAACAAGAATGCTGTCTCGGTAATGGGTCCACATTCTGCAGTCAAGCCAGGTGGGGCTGTGACTGTGAACTGACCAGAGGTGCCCACACGTGCCCATCCACTGTGCTTTGAAGTATCGCTGACCATTCTGAGCTGAGTGAGCCCCCGAGATTTGGGGACAATGAAGGGGGATGGGGAGAAAGACGTTAGGACTTTCTGCTAGTAAAGGCAAGCATGGTTTTGAGCAATGACTTATACCTTGAACATGTCAAATGACTCACGTGATTATTTAAAATGACCAGCCACACGTCACCTGTGGTGGTCATTTTAGTTGATTTAGGCATTGAGAAAACATTAAGAATGGAAGGAGGTGGGCCAAGGAGTAAAGGAATCTGAGGCAAAGAAAACAGGAGCAAGCGGTGAGGGGGAGCTGGGCACGCGCGCTGTACTCACTGGGCTGGCGCGCGTCCCAGTGCGTGTACCGCACCTGCCCCCGCGGCTGCCCTGCTGTCTTCCACGTGTACTCTCCTGTATCATTCTGGTCTTGAAGAGCTATCCAAAGATAACCGTCCTTCATTTTCACCACGCTACTGATCAAACTGGTAATAAAAGCCTGTTCGAACCTTAAAAAGGGAAAAAGGAAATGGTTATATTAAGTTTCAGGGCAATAAAAAAATGTCATTAAAACATAATGAAGTGCACAAAATGGCTGCAGAGTAAGCATTTCTCATTAATTCTTTAGAACACAGAGTAGAAAAATATCTGAAGACCCTGAGCTTTGCTAATAAATGCCAAATGTCTGTGCAATTCCCAGAAATACATGAGTGAGGAAAATTTAACTCTTAGAGACGGGGTTTAATTCTTTCAGGGAATAGAATCCAGGGAAAAATAGAGTGAGGAAAATTTAACTCTTAGAGACGGGGTTTAATTCTTTCAGGGAAAAGTTGACATAGTCAGCAATACATTTCTTGTAGTAAGATGTGGCCTATTTTGTAAGTAGGGCAGATATCACCATTGGGCCCTCATGTGCAGGAGTGGGCACTGGCAGGAGAGAAAAGGAAGGCTATTATGCTTTTCTGAATAAACATCTACCAGCAGAGTTCATGTGCACCCCACCACCACACCTGCCTGGGGAGAAGGAACAGGGTAGAAATTCTCTGTCTCCCAGATAAGTATGTTCAGAGGTCCAGGTAGGCCTTGGCTTATTCAAACGTGTTCAACTGCATTTTTACTGAAGATAAATTTACAAGCGTTAGAGTCAGTCCAGCAGTGCACCCACTAATATACGTACTTCCCAAAAAGCTGAATGAATTAGTGTTGAGTGATTGGTGGCAGTGCTCCCTTCCCAGTCTGGGTGCATCAAAAACAGAATCTTTAAAGCTTGTAATTAGGCTTCCACATAAAGTTTAACTAGCATTGAACTTGGAAGCTAAGTTTGAAACTATTTTGAGAAAGCTATTTTCAGACATCCAAAGTTAGGAGAAACCCATTTCAAACAGTGCTAACTTCTGGCCAGACCTGTGAGTAAATGGAAAAGGAAAGGCCTGATATCATTACCCAAGAAGCTTAAGGAGAAAGCAAATTAGACCTTTTCATCAAGTTTTGGATTTCTTTTTTATTACCATGCATCCTTAACTTGCTGAGGGGAGCAAAAGCAATGAGCATTAAGAATAGAGGAGTTTCAAAAGGAAAATAGGGGAGGAAAAGAGAAAAAGAACAAAAAGAAGCACAATTTTTAAATGCCTCATGGACATCAGCCCTGTTGAGTCATCTTAGGCACCCCTGGAATTTACCTTCGCAGAGCACATGGATTTTCATCACATCTTAGTAAACATTTTCTGCAGATACTCTGTTAATGGCCTGACTAGCTCATGTTTGAAATTAGGAAAGTTCTTTTCTAGCTATATCGCACCGGCAGAACTTTACATAAATGCACTTCAAAAGGAAGGTATGCAAGGCTAAATATTGCCTACGTGATGGTGTAATTTTCCTCACACTTCTGTTGGTTCATGGTCTCATCACATATGATCCCCTCTGAGGCAGGGTCGCACGGTATCACCCCACCTAGTCCTGAAATTGTTGTGTTAGAGGCCAGCAAGATTCCTCCATTTTCTGGGCTGGTTCTGCACCCAGGGGGTGTTGCTGGTTCTTCTATTAGCTTCTATTCTGGCATTTATCAGCCAATGCATGGAAATGATCTTGTCTGTAAACTTGGCTTTGGGTATTATTACTCATGACAACGTTTTCCTTTTGTTCCCTGTTGGCAGCAGATTTATTCACTCCACCAGTATGGTATTTCATCTCCATTTATCATGTTTAAAGTAATAGAAACCTGCTTTTTAAATAGGCAACTGTACCTTTTAAGTAGCTGCATGTAATACTGAACAACATTCATGCTTTAAATCCTAAAACCTTCGAATCAAAACAGAAGTCCAGTTTTCTTGGTTCAATTTTGAAGATGGCACTGTTGGTAAAGAATTTCAGCAAACATGTCTTTATTCTAAACCATGTATTCTAAGAAAATTAAGTCTAGAATCTCTTGAGTGTCTGTTTTTAGCTGGTAAAGAAACAGGAGTACATTTCATATTCTTTACTGTTCTCTATTTGTTTTCACACACTCAGAGGGTTATAAAAACTCTGGCTTACAGTAATAGAGCAGATGACCTTTCAAAGTCTGTTCTGGCCCTGTGTTTTAGAATTATTCATAAGAGGACATTCCAGAGTTTTAAAATATCTGGTCTTTTTGTATGGTTTCACTGAGGTTGTTTAATTTGAATGTTGTTATGATTTAAGGAAGCAAAAATAATCCTATGTGCATGTTATTATATTATTATATGAGCCAGGATAGCATGTTACCTCCAAGGAATTCAGTAAAGCAAGAGTAGTTTGTTATTTTTAAAATTAAATTAATTAATTATTATTATTATTTTTTTGAGACATAGTCTGTCTCTATTACCCTGAGGTTGAGTGCTATTGTGTCGTCATAGCTCACAGCAACCTCAAACGCTTGGGCTCAAGCGATCCTCTTGCCTGAGCCTCCTGGGTAGCTGGGATGACAGGTGTGTGCCACAACACCTGGCCAGTGTTTCTATTTTTAGTAACGCTGAAAATAGAATACCTCGCTCTTGCTTAGGCTGGTCCCGAACTCCTGAGCTAAAGCAATGTGCCAGCCTCAGCCTCCCATTGTGCTAGGATTACAGCCATAAGCCACTGTGCCTGGTCACTGTTTGTTATTTTTTTAAGAAAACAAATGATAATATATTTTGCTTATGTATACATATTTAGAAAATCAAACTTTATAAGGGAATAATTCTTAGTGTCAGAAAGAAACCAACTTCTTAAGAAAGTGAAGAAATCCAAAGTGTGTTTTCAAGAGTAAATAAGAAAAATATATCTTGGGCTTTCATTAGTCTGGCAAAAAAATCTTGCTCATGGCATGCAAGAGTAAATTTTAACTAAAAAATGCAATTTAAAGATAGCAATATGTTTTTAGCATGTGTTGACAATTTTTTTATTTCAGAATAACCATTTTGCATTTTGAAAAATGTACTCTTTAAAAAGAGATGTTTTATATTTAATCACTAATTGAACATTACATGTCTTCATCAGTTTAGCTAATGACATATGTAGTAAAAAACATTTTTTTTTTTTTTGAGACAGAGTCTCAGGCTGTGGCCCTGGGTAGAGTGCTGTGGCATCACAGCTCATAGCAACCTCAAACTCTTGGGCTTAAGCAATTCTTTTGCCTCAGCCTCCCAAGTAGCTGGGACTACAGGCGCCTGCCACAACACCTGGCTATTTTTCTTTGTTGTGGTTGTTGTGGTTGTCATTGTTGTTTTAGCTGGCCTGGGCCGGGTTCAAACCTGCCAGACTTGGTGTATGCGGCCGGCGCCCCACCTGCTGAGCTACAGGCACTGCCTAAAAAACACTTTTTCTTGTCTGTGACCAACATAGTTTTGGCAGACAACAGTAGTACAATAATGGTGTTTTTATTATCTAAAGCAACTAATTGAAAAAAAGGATGAAAATATCTTGACTAGAGAGTTATTTCAACTAGAAAAAATAGTATGCAAAGGACCCAGCTTCGAACTGAGTAGCTAGAATTGGATTTCTCCCAATAATATCATTGTTAACATTTTTGATGTTATTTTCAAATAACTGATTTTATTGCTGAATTAATATGAAAATGATTAATTTCTTCCTCTTTCTTTTAAACAAAGAATTGAAATAGAGTATCAGTAGTTTTAAAACAGGAGATGAATGCCATTACCATCATCGGCACAAGTTTCTGGTGGCTCTCCTCAAGAACTACAACTAAGTTTTTTTTTTTTTTTTTTTGAGACAGAGCCTCAAGCTGTCACCCTGGATAGAGTGCTGTGGCATCACAGCTCACAGCAACCTCCAACTCCTGGGCTCAAGCGAGTCTCCTGCCTCCGCCTCCCAAGTAGCTGGGACTATAGG
>CAUYRH010083950.1:0-14813 GCA_963574655.1 Perodicticus potto | reverse complement strand
TGTGAATTTCCTAGGCCTGAATTCCATGGATGGACTGTGTCCATTCATTGATACACTCATTCACCTTGCCCCCGGCGGAAGGGACTGTATTCATTCATTTCCTGGCCAAGGAACCCATACACCTATATATACCCTGAGGCTAAAGGCCTAAAGGAGGAGATGGGGAAAGACCGGGAGAGGAACAGAGAGAGCTTCTCTCTCCCCACTTGAGTTCTCTCCCTCTACCAGGAGCTTTAGTGTTTTCTGTATTCTTTTCTGTAAATCAATTCTGTCTTACCACTGAGGGGTGGGGTGGGGGGGGAAATAATGTAATGAAGAATAATAAAATACATGTATTTAACAATAAAAAAACCAAAAACATTTAAAAGATAATAAGTAACAATGGCTCTGAACACCAGAGAAGCTCAGAGAGGTACTACTTGGACAGGGTCCTGTCTTAAACGCCCATCAACCCAGGAATGGATTAACAAACAGTAGTATATTTATACCATGGAATACTATTTAGCCATAAAGAAAATGGTGACATCACAGCTTTTGTATTAACCCGGATGGAGTTGAACACATTCTTCTCAATAAAGCATCACCACAATGGAAAAGCAAATATCCAATGTACTCAATGCTAATATGAAGCCAGTGGATGATCTAATTCCTGCCCACATAGGAGAAAAACACACTTCAATTCAAGTTGGGGGGAGGGGCACACAGGTGGGGGGACTGAAGTGCTCTCACTGAACGGGCACATTGTAGGAGTGTACGGCACACCTTTTGGGTGCAGGACATAACTACAAGAGGTACTCTATCTAACAAATTCAAATATTGTGGCCTAGTTGTTTATATCCTCACATTCACCTGAAAAAGAAGAAAGAAAGAAAGAAAGGAAAAAAGGAAGGAAGGAAGGAAGGAATTAGCAGTTACTGTGAGTCCTGGTTTTAAGCCTTTTATGTCTTTGATGTCATTTATTTCTTATAATATCCTAACCAGTCGTTATGACTACTATCATCACTACTTTACCATGGAGAAAACTTCAGCCCAGAGAATATGATTTGTCAATGATCACACACAGAAAAAAAAAATTAGGGCAAAATTTGGTTTGAAAATAATTCTGACTAGGTAGATGACATGGCTGCCCATACCACAGGTTGAGATGAAAATACTAAATATGTAGATTTTTATAAATTTAAAAAAAGAGAAATTAAGAGATAAGCATAGGATGTAACTAATTTCTCAAGAAGACATTATACTTTTCTTTGCTTTCTATTTTTAAGAATTTATTTCTGACAAACTGCCTCTTTTTCCTTGGATGTTTCCCATTGTAATGCATTTAAACTTGAGGTTTTATTTCAATGTTCTCTCTCTCTCTCATTCATCAACACAGACACACACAATAATTCCACTTTCTCATGGTTCAATCATTAAACTAAAAATAAGACATTTACATAAATATATATTAAAATGGTATACATCTACTATTTTTTAAAATAAGATTGTCCTTTGAAATTATCAAAATTAAAATGTCTGCTAGGCCAGGCGTGATGGCTCATGCCTGTAATCCTAGCCTTCTAGAAGGTCAAGGAGAATGGATTGCTCACAGCCAAAGGAAGGTCAAGACTCCCTCTCTACTAAAAATAGAAACACTATGTCCAGGGTAGTAGCACACATCTGTAGTCCCAGCTACTCCAGAGGCTGAGGCAAGAGGATTGCTTTTAAGCTCAAGAGTTTGAGGTTGCTGTGAGTTATGTTGCCAGGGCACTCTACCCAGGGCAGAAGATGGAGACTCTGTCTAAAATAAAATAAAATAAAACGTCTGCTAAAAATCTATTATAATAAAACTATTAGTTGCATAAAATTCTAAGTTAAATGTAAAAACACTTTTATTATTCTCTACACAGCAGGTAATTTTAACCTTCTTATATGGCAAAAAAAAATGTGTATTTTTGAATGTATTATATGGACCACTTAGAAAAGTCTATTTCCAAACAGAAACTTGACAGTGAAAGCCCTTTTTAATTTTCCCCTTCACATTAAGATTCCTGTTCCAAGTGTGTGTCAAGAATTTAATTGCAGCATGAAATTAGCCAGTTATAATATACTGTACTTGTGCCCTTGCCTTCTAAAGCAGAATGCACTAAATAATTTGCTTAATGGCCTCTAACATGAGACCTCAATTTAATAACCAAAGTGCTCTTACTTGTTGGATAAATTCCTGGTGAGGAATGCTCTGGGAGTAATCCATCAAACATCACTGAATCAAACCCACACACACACACATACACTGTCTCTTTCTTTCTTTCTTTCTTTCTCTCTCTCTCTCTCTCTCTCTCTCTCTGTCTTTCTCTCTCCCCCCTCCCTCCCTCTCTCTCACTCACAGAACTAAAATAAAAATGAAAATTTTGATACACTGAGTTGAGTAGTTTGAAACAAACCAGGCTGACAGATGCCTGTATCTTTTGTATGAACCTCCCCCGATTCCTTCTCTCGTAACTATAGCAGAGACATGCCTCATTGACTCAACGGTGGGAAGAGGACTTGGCCACTCCATAGACACTAATTTGCTAAACATCTTACATGTTTCTGTATACTTTCTTTGAAAACTGTCTGTTTAAATGGTTTCTACAGTTGAGGTTGCCAAAAGTTTGACTTCTAGAAAAGCAATGTTGCTATAATGATTAAGTGCCAGTTTAGACATGCTACTTTTAGTAGGACGGAAATAGACTCAATTTTTTTTGAACTTCGTAAAATGCAAACATTTCTTGAATGATTGCTCCTGACAAGTATTAGGAAAATGCGTAAGTTCAGAGACTAGAGAAGACGGGAACAGAGTCTGGTTTTTTAGTGACGGGATTCAAAGTTGTTGACCTCTAGTCTTCATTGTCACTTTTCTCTTTACTATATATATATATCAAGTTTTCCCAATTATTGCTTCGGTTTTATGGGAGCTAAGTCAGTGAGAGTAGCAGAAGGTAATAGGATAAAGATGAATGAAGTAAATGAAAAAGAGGAAATTATAATCTGAGGGCATTCTAAAGCCTTCAAGTTGATTTAATTGTTGTAGTTTAGACAAATACAAGTAAGTTCATTGGCTGAGAATGCATTAATTACATTTATAGTGCATATATTTAAATGGAAGGACTTGGTAAAATAATAATAGGGTACAACTCTGGAACTCCAGGTCTCAGAAGCCAATGGTCAAAAATTTAAAAAAATGTCTATGCTAATTTATAATCTACATAAACAGTAGATTCTTCTTAGGGTACAAAAGTGGTGTGCTGTATTATTTATGTCGTATGCTTTGCACAGAGATGATAATTAGAGTTTGAATTATACAAATTCAAGCTGGAGATCATTTAGAGAAGGTGTGCAACTGACCTGGTGGATTAATTTGAAGTTTTTACATCTGAAGAGAAAAATAATTTGATTGAAATGTTAATTTTAATTAATCCGTTGTCCTGCTATTATTTTCAATGCAAAATAACATTATTCTTAGTTCATTGTTTTTTCCATCTCTCTTAATGAATTTGAAAGGGGTGAGGGAGACTCTCTTTTTCTCCAAAGTTCAGACGTAAGTATAATACACAGCAAAATAAAATGCTGATTTTGAGATATTCAGGCCCAATTTCAAATGCATGATAATTACATGTATCAAGTATCTCAGTGACTGTTATATCCACATGAGGAATAAATTGCTTCCCAATCTTCACCTTAGAAAATTTTATAAGAAGATCATACATTTCCATCCTCAACAATAGCTTTGTGGTTCATGTCGTATGAGGTTTTTATTAGCTAAATTGAGTGCTCACAGGTCAGAATTAGTGAATGCATCTATTACATACTATTTCCTGCCTGCCAGAATATGTTGTTTCTTATCAGCAACTAACGAGAGCTGCTAGTTGGCACACAGAGGTAGTTTTACTGTGCTCTATCAGGTTGATCATTATAAGCCTTTCATTAAAAAGCTGTTTTATCTGTGTGACTGAAGCCACATAACACGTATACATTATTAAAGCACATCATTAAAAAATAAAAATGCATACACTTGTCTAAGAGAAGAGCAGGCCGCAGAATGAGGGATTTGATTATTTTTCCGCATGTTTGCTGAGGCCACTTCATTTTGTTCCCAGGTTATCGTTCCTACAATTGTTCACACACACCGTCCAGTCTGAGCTGAACTCCTCATTCAACTCTGGGGTGATAGAGGTCACTCTGTTTTCATGTTAACTAAATCAGACTGTCTCAAACCAAGATGGCCAATTGTGTTGAATTAAAGATAGAAGTTCTTTGCTGAAGGCAGCTTATACAGGGGTCTGTGTTGACACCTTTAAGCCGACTTCTTTTCAGAATTCTAAGTCACATTGAAATGGAATGACTTGGATAGATAGGGTCACTGCATTAATGACAAATCCACAGGCCCCATTCCTCCCTAAACCCCAATACCATTCTAATCTTCATTCCTCTACTTTAATGCAATCATATAACCACACAGGCTTAGTGTTTTCACCTCATTTCAAAACGCTCGCTTACATACACACTGTCTCCTGGGAGACTTCTAATCTTATAAGAAGGGCTAGAATACGTTCAACTATCGGCTCAGAAGCAGGTGCTTTTATTCTCCGGTCGTGTGTGTAAAACTGACTTCTTTAGAAAAATCTTGGGGTGCAACTCCAACCCGAATGTCACAAAGGAGTGTTATATTGTGCCTTTAAAAAATACCTGTTTATGCCCGTGACAGCTTCTGATAGCCAGCCTTTGGGAAAGATAACAGTCATGGTGCCCACCAGTAAATGGAATTGTTTGTTCCTTGTCAGAAACCAGACTAAGATACTGTAATTAAAATATTCATGGAAGTACTTAGTTTCTTTGTTTCCCCTTCCCCTTGATACTCCTTGTCTCATGCCTAAGATCCTCTGTTTGATGGATATTTCTACACAATAGTAATGTTCTCATCCAACTTGGCAAGTTCTGTATCGACTCTGTTTTTCCTATTGTATTTTTAGCTGGCCCTTTTGTCCATGGCGTGTAATTGGTTTATTCCCTGCAGGTTTTTCTTTCTTTTTTTGCTGTTGGTGGTGGTCTTCATTCAGAAAAACGTCATTTTTCTCCTTTACCTGTTTAGTCCCATTTAATCCTATGCAAACTTTGATCATGCATCAGGAGACATTCAACACGACACGTATTATTGGTATTGTGATTTGAGTGGCAGCCGACGGATGCTTAGAGAACAATTTATCTACCTGAATTGGACCAGACATCACTAATGCACGTGGGAGATTGATTGTATAGATTTAGTGGACATATTCTTTAATAATGAGAGTCAGTATGATTTGCTAAAAAGCCTTTTACTGGACAGAGGTTTTCTCTCCTTGCCCCCCCCCACCTCTCTTTATACATTTAATCTGTTGACCGTGTACAATGTTGTGAAAATGTGTTTCTTTCTTCTACCTTTATTTGAAATACCAAGACTTTAAAAACAATAATTGGTAAACCAAACAGAAAATAAAAAACACATTTAAAAAAAATTGCAATTGAAATGTATTATGCAAGACAGAAACCCAGAAAAGGAATTAATATCCTAAAAAGTTATTTAAAAGAAATAAAAGTAAAATTATATTAAAAAGAAAAATAAGTAAATCAAGAATAATATTTGACATTTGAAAGAATGAATTTCTAGAGATACATGCATTTGTGTATGTGTATATGTGTACTAATGGGTTATAAGTCACCATTGGAATTCTTTCTTAAAAATTATGCTATTTTTATTATCTGCTGAGAGTTGGGAGTTGCTCAGACTGGGAGGCCTCAAAACAGGGCCCTATAAAAATCTAGGAGAAAATTATAAACTACATATCCCACTAGGCAAGACAGAATAACTTACATTAATTATGCAGGGTTTTTTCTACAATGCTTTAAAGGCAACATAAGGATGAACTATTTTGGATTCTGGTTTGACTCTGAACAAATATTCCCTACTATATAATTTCAAACCCAGTATGGGAGGAGTAAAAAAAGGAAGTCGCCTTCTTTCTTCTCAAAGAAGAGTCTGTATGTTCTGACTGCTATAGATATCCCCCCAGTATCTTTCTTTTAAATTTCTCCATTTCTGTTTATTTTTCAAAAACCACTAAATGTCATCTCTCCCCTAAAACAACAGCATACCAGCTCCTGAAAGAATATTATTATTTTAAAAATGACCTAGAAAACAATTTGCTTGACAAGTGATTCTCAAACCTGTTTCATCACTTAATTTCCAAACACCTACTGTTTCAATTGTATATTACAATAGGCATCCTCACAATTTTTAAAATCGTATGTGGCAATCTGAAAGGCATCAAAGGAAATTAAAATCTCTCTAGAAAAATTTCTAAAGGCTTAAGTTTCTCCACACAATTCAGGTTCAACTCTGTAAAAGACCTGGATATGTCTGAGTTATAATTGCTGTATCCAATACATACGAAACAAAATAACCTCTTCTCCATGCAAAGGGAAGCCTGTGTAGGCTATCCTGGGCCAGCTCTCCCCAGCATACTCAACCCAATACAAAACTGAAACCTTTTAGTAACATTTACACTGTGATGTTGAAAACACATTGCTTTCCAGAAAAGAAATGGAACTACAAAGCATTTTTAGAGATCATTTTAGATGTTAGCTCTTATAGATATAAGCTAGTCATTTTATCTTCATGATTCTTTATTTCAGTGTTTGGCTTTAGCCTAAATGTATAGCAATTTCACCAAAAGGATACATTTCTATTAAAATAGTAAAAATATAGCAGCTCATGTGGCAAGAGGGAAAATTTTTAGGGTAATTTTCTGAAAATACCTGGAAGTTCATTAGTGGGTTACATGTAAAATATCACGTGCTATGCCAGTTTATTTACTATTCCCTGGGAGAAGCCATCTTCAGTGCACCAAATGGGTTCAATACAATGTGATTTGACAAATGTTTAATAACCTACTATGCACAAGAGACAGCTTCTCTGCTCTTGGAAGCCAGTTTAATAATTAAGACTAAAACTACCAATTATTGCATTCTTTTGGATCTATTCATATGCCAAAATTCTGCTCATGTAATTTTAGCTATTTTAGGAGAAAGAACAAAAATATGTGTACATTGATAAGATAAAACAAAATGATAAAATAAAAAAATTCACAGTTGGAAGCTGGGTACCTGTGTCACTTACAAATGCTCAAAGCAAACAGCCCTTTCTTTCCCTATGTTGATTTCTACCCAAAAGGGACATAGAACCTTTCTGGATGTGGGACCAGATGTCATATTAATGCAGAGATGTTGTATCTAGGCAGGAGGATTTTCCCACCACTTATGCTCTACTTCACCAGCATACACAGCCTTGCTCAAAAGCCCATTCTTACAATGGGGTAATAATCTACAGATTTATGGATGTGCCCAAGAACATAAAAAGGGTTCGATGGGCATCCATCAACAAACTAAATTACCTATGTCACCATCATTGCAGAAATGCCTTAAGTGAACATTAAAACGCTGATAATAATTGAATCTACCCAATATCAGAGCATTTTCCCTCTCCGAAAATGTCAAGAGTCCTTCTGTGGAGCTGCACTTCCCTTTTATTTTGCTTCTTGGATTGCAGGAGTTAGGACTGTCATCTGTGCCCTACACTGGAAAGCAGCCGAGTGTGTGGATTGTACAGCTGCTAGAAGCAAGATCGCTGACTCCACTCACTGCACAAAGCCAGAGACCTCCGGGCAATTGTCCATTTGCTCTGGTTAATCTAGATGCTTGCCCTCCATTTGCTACTCAATGGGTATAACGTTTCAATTATGCAAGCTGAATAAATTCTGGAGATCTTCTGTGCAACACTGTGCCTACTGCTAACAATACAGAACTGTGCATGTAGACATTTAAGACAGTAGATCTCACGTGCAATGTTGTTATCATAATAAAAAATTCCTTCTTCAAACTTAAATCTATGTAAAACTTTCAGAGTTTTAGAAAAACATTTCAAATTTCTACAAAATTTTTAACTTCTTACCTACAAATTATCAGAACTGTAAGATGAAATTCTAACAAATTATTTGAAGACTCATAGACATCTAAAACACAATATGTCCCAAAACTTTATCACCAAATCTACTTCTTCTGTTATCTTCTTCTCCCAGTTAATGGAAATGTCATCCTTTCATCTTGTTCTGACCCCGAACATCTAATCTATTGCCAAATTCTGCCAACTCTCCCTTCAAAATGTATCTCAGATCCTACCACCTCTCTCTTGCTCCAGAGTTGCTGCTCTTGTTCCAGACTCTGCCTTTCCTTCTCTGAATTGTTGGTGCAGCCTGCCAACTGTATCCCTGCCTCCATCTTTGCTGAATCCTATCTCGTCCTAATTTCACCATGAGTTAAAGTCAAGATCCTGACAATAACCTCTATATCCTAACAAGACTGGCCACGTTGCCTCTGACCTATCTTCTAATCACCTCCACCTCGTCCTCTTCTCTGTCCCGGCCACACTGAGGACAATAAAGTTACTCCAACATGCCAGGCATGCTCTCCCCACAACCTCTTCTCTTGGTGATCCCTCTGCCAGGAAATATGTTACCCCAGAGGTCTGCGTGGCTCCTTCTCTCACGTACTTGTGGCCGTTATTCAAATGTGACATCCTCAGTGAGCCTTTCCTGGAGCAACCTACTTTAAACTCCACTCACCACATGCCCCAGCCCCCATTTCCCTGGCTTTCACAGGACTCATCACACTCTAACTTGCTCTCTATTTACTTGTTCCTTTCTTGTCTGCTTCTGCCCTCCCCTACCCCACCAGATAGTAAATCCCACAAGGCTCGCCATTTTTGACTATCTCGTTCACTGCATCCTCCCACCTGGAGCAATGCCTGACATACAATAGATGTCCAAAATATTTTCACCAAAAACTTCACACGGTAATGAAATGGCTCTGCAATGCAGATAAACATCCACATGATCGAAGACTAAGAAGTGTCACTCACTACTGAACCACTTCATTTTTTATACAAACATGATGATGTGCTGAGTGATAGACTTAGCCTCAAACCAGACACTACAATGAAATTTGCTAATTAAAATAATTGATTTTAAATATTAGTGTTTTTATTTTTTTTAAATGTCCTAACTGCACATCTTATTGAAAGTGCTTTTCTTTCAAAAAAAAAGATTTTTTTTCTTCTATAGCAGGTTAATTATATTCATAGTCCAGTCTGGACATGGCTATTTTGTTGTGCATTTCTAAATATGAGCATTATTTGGAATAAATTTTAATTAGAGGCATGTGTTTTGAGCAGAGATTCATTTTAGGGGATGTTGATTTTCCTTCTATCAATTCGTGATTAAAATTACTATCAAGTCAACCCATAAATTTATAATGAAGACATTTTCTTTAGGCTACTTCCAAGTAAGAAGAGTTAGAGCAATTTTATTAGCATGGTCGGGCTCTTCCCAGCAGTTTCATTTGTTACATTAGACACGTTCTCTGGGACATACTACATTTTTAGTAGTTAAAAAAAAAAATCCCCTGACTCGTAGCCTTGCTCCTTATTAATTCCTTTTTGTTACCTCTTTTTTGGAACATTTTGCCAAGGCTAGCTTTAGTTCAAGATTGAGAATATCCTCCAATCACTTGAAGAGCAGATGAAATGACCCTAGACAAAAACTACTACTAGGAAATCTATAAAACCACTTCTACACACTTAAAATTACTTTTAAAAGAAAGATTACCTTAAATTTTCCAATGAGTTCCCTTTTGATCATTCAATTTGCCATAGGGTTGGTTGTCTGGAAGGTTCTCTGTTAGCTGCGATGTCCTCCGTGTTGGAGCAGCTTAATTCCTACGCTGACCGACGAGCCCACATGGGGCTCTGCTCTGAATAGCCCCTCCTCTTGCCAACATCTGTCTATTTATTTCAGATATAGAACAGACCCTGAGCTTCTTAAAATGTAAACTTGGTATTATAATTCAAGGCAAAACAACCAAAAGTATGAATAGTTTTTATAAAGGTATGTGAGAAGAGGCTGCCCCTCACAGGAGCCATTTCTATTCTGTCTAATGTTTACAGGCAGATGACTAGATGAAAATCCTAGGATTGTCTCCATAACAAGCACAAATTCAAAGAAAATTGTAAATGTATGAATTCTGTAGTGGATATTGATCTTCTCAGGACAGTTGGTGACCCTTAATGAAAACAGCAGGGCTGCAGGACAGACATCATTTTGCCTGTGTAAGGGGCATCCTTAGATATACATCCTTCAATGTAAACTTCCCCCACCAGCACTGAAACAAATACATTAAACACCTTTGGTGAGTTAATTTATTTAGAATCAGCCTCATAGATGGGGTTTCTGCCTCAACGAAGAATGTCTCTTGTCTAATTCTATGGTTCTAGAAATAAAAATTCTCCCCATGCATTTGGTATAATAACTGAAACTACTCCCATTTTTGAATATCTTGTCTAGCTTTGAAGAAAAGAAAATCTAGAAGCACAATTTTCACATAAAAGCAAGCAAAGCAGCTTGTGGTCCTCTGAAATGATTAACAGAAAAGTGATTCAAATTAATCACAAACGCAAGAGGAAGCCAAAATTAGAGAGGGTTATTAAGATACTGTCTGCTGTTTAATCTCGCCCCTTATCAACACATTAACCTTGTTTTCTCTGCCTGAGCACTAAGTCCACAGCAAAATTAGGTCAGAAATTCACAACAGATCAGATCAGCTGATTCATTCCAGCAAGATCCTGACATGCTGCAGATTTGAGTTTAATTCTAAATGGGAGTGCAGCTGAGGGCTTTTGGGTTTTTGTTTTTTCTCCTACGTTGCTCTTAGCATAGGCTCTACAGTCAGCTGTGCAATATTTGTGTGCTACCTGTGGAGTATTTCTAAATACTCTAAAGTGAACTATTGATTATTTCTTAAAGTGGACATCTAACCATCATTTATTTAACTGTCTTCACTTCACCTGGGCAATGAGGCATCAACACACTTTTTGACATACAAATATGGTATTTCATTTTGCTGCATGAATCCCATTAAAACAAATCTAATTACATGAGCTATTTGTGACAAAAATGACTATTCACACTGCAAAAAGTGGATATCATTCACTAAAATGCACATCAGTAAATGCTATTTCCATAAAGTCCGTCACAAATCATGAGTATGATTCCAGAAGCTCTAACTATCTAAAGAGGATTTATGAAATAACTAACATTTCTCTAATAAGAGCTCTTTGTAGAATTACATCTTTGAGTAAAGCAATCATTTAACATATTAACCAATTCAAAACTTTGTATTATAACCATTAGTTTTGGGGGCAGCAAAGTGTGTTAGTAAAGAAGATGCTAAATGTGGACTTTAGTGATTCTTGGTTCCTTGAATAACAGAAAACCTGAAACCCTCCAGTATAAATAGCTTTCATACATACATTCTAATATAAAATTGCATGTACTTTACTTTTTTTTTTAAAGGAGCTGTAAGTAATCTAATTTGATTTCTGACTGTCACTTTTAAGGAGGAAATATAACCTCGTATAGATCTCTTGAGGGCATTCACCAGGAACAGAGAGGTTTCTAATCAGCCTAAGTAGTCCTTTGTGTCAGAACCACTTTGCCTTAGTCAGGAGCTGTCTTCCAGACTCACAATGTTTGGGGAGAATTTCACTAAGGTGGCATTTGTCTCATTACAAGAAAGAAAATTATAAATGCTTCCTAGGGTTGAAATCATGCTCAGAAAAATGTGTATTGGGAGCAAGTTTACTTGTTTCTAATTGAAAGAATGTTTCCTATATTATTTGAAAAATACTAACAAACCGAGACAGTTCAAAGGTGACTTCCAGAATTCAGAAAGAAACACCCATGTGGAGGGAACTTTTGTGCTCTTGGTATACCAGATAATCTTTTGCTCACTCGTCCTTCTCACATCAGAGTATCTTGTGATGGCCTAAACTCATCCTGCAAATAGTGAGCCTTCCAGGCAGTCCCTGTGTTCACAGGCACACAAAGGTTCTGTCTTATGGGTTGTTGGTGGCCAGACTCTCTTCCCTTTGGCCACTTACCTTCCTATTGGCTAGTCCCTGAGTCGTGACGGTGCCTCATTTCTCCGGCTATCCTGTCTGCTTTTGCCTTTACACTCACACAGCTAACTCTGAGATTTGGCAGCCCATCTCAGGTGAACTCACTTGTTCAAAGACACAGGTTTTGCAAGTCTTCTTATAGACTTTTTAATAAAAAGTAAATCTCATTTAACAGTGCCTGCACAAAACCATTAAGATTTAAAATAACAGAAAAGATGAGCTGCTGAAAGAATTTCTCCTTCTTCATTAATTTGTTCCCTTTAAGTCTTTCTTTCTCACCAAATGGTACTTGAAGCTGTTAAGAAAAACACTCACAGCATAACTTTTTATTTATTTAGTATTCTTCATCTGGCCAGTCTTTTAAGCAAAATCCCATTTGAGAAATGGAAGGGAAGGTACAAGAAATTTAACAGAGGCAAGGTGCTCAGTTAGTTTAAAAATAAGGAACTGGGCTCAGAAAGCCTAAGTGACTTAGAACACCAAGAAAGTGACGAGCGTATTCTTTTCCTAAGAGCTCAGTGTTTTAAGCTTCCCAGCTTCAGAACAAAAGGCATTTCAGCACATATGTGATCCAGAAGGTCAATCACATGAAATCCTATTTCCATTTTTTAAGCAATCCTTGGCAGTCTGCACATTTCTGAAATTGCAACTGGCATATTTCACAGAGAATTATCATCAGTGCGTTTTCAAGGTCAAACACGCCTCCTCTTTAGATTTCCAGCACTCATATACTATATATTAAATCATAGTATACTTTTAAGAAGGCTTTGAACAGACATGTTAAATAATTTTAATTAATTAGACTATGTTTATTAGTGCCATGTCGAGTTCTTTTCCACTTGATATACACTGCATGTTAAAAACATTAAAATATGTGTTAACTTCAGATGTGGCATTGGTATTCTGCAGCTGTCACCATGTCTGCAACCTCACATGCTGGTGTGACTAGAATCTTGCAATGGACTTTCTCAAAAATATTAAAAATACCTTTCTTATTATGAAATTAGCAACAACCCCAAAGTGTAGTTCGAGGGGGAGAATGCAAGATTATTATTCTTTTTAAATTGTCAGAACTCCAAGACAATTGTCACTCTATGAACAAAATGAAACGGATTTGGACATGACATCAAATACGCAGACTGGACCACCCATCGAGATCCCACGGCCAGTCCCACAGCTCCTCCCCCCGTCCCACCTTCACCAACTTGGCCCCGTTCACTATTCTCTCTCCACCCACCTCCCACCAAATATCCAGAGGTCATCTCGGTCCTCCGGCTGTACACAGGTCCTGCTTTGGGAAATGGAAGACATCTGAGACTTCTCAACAATTTGGGAGGCTTTGTTAGAATTTTGTCTCTCCGCAATACATTTACACTTTAAGTTAGAATTCCAGAGAAATATTTCGGAGACGAAGAGTAGGAAAGAATAGAGACTTACAAAGAGCAAGGCACATACTACATCTTTCAAATCCTAGGTCGGTAACAACTGTCGGAACAGTAATAAAATGATGTTTGGGGGCGGCGCCTGTGGCTCAGCGAGTAGGGCGCCGGCCCCATATACTGAAGGTGGCGGGTTCAAACCCGGCCTCGAACTGCAAAACGGAAAACTAGCCGGGCGTTGTGGCGGGCACCTGTAGTCCCAGCTACTCGGGAGGCTGAGGCAAGAGAATCACCTAAGCCCAGGATTTGGAGGTTGCTGTGAGCTGTGTGACGCCACGGCACTCTACTGAGGGCAATAAAGTGAGACTCTGTCTCTACAAAAATAAAAAAAAAAAATGTTTGGGACATGGTTGACCTCACCCCAATGGGAGGCATACCCCCCAACTGACTACTAGATATGTGCACCTGGTCATTTTTACTGCTGCCTTGGGGGTTTGTACCTGTGATTATCTCTGATGGAAGTCATTCTCCGGTGCCTGGTCCCAGCCGTGTGGGCATGGGGTGGACTTCTGTCCTGGTTTACCCTCCCAGCAGGCTGTTTGCCAACCACTTATCGTCCGATATACCCCCGGCTCCAGCCCTTCACTCTATTCTGCAGTGAAGCTTTTGGAGAAGCAGGAAGAAGGCCGTCGTGCAATGCTGAACAGTAATTCGGTCCTTTTGTTTCTCATTCTACTGTTGATTTTTTTTCTCAGTTGCTCTGTTTTTTTCAAAACTTTTACCTGTTGTGTGCTTCTGATTTCGACTGATGCTAGAGGCCTCAGGGAAGCCGTGTGGGCCCGTCCGTTCATCTCCCCTCGACGGCTGGGGCGTCCTGACAAGGCCTGAGTCGGCCGTGCTCCGTCTGGGCTGTCCGCCGTGCCTCCCTCCTACCCACTCAAGGACGTTCTCCCAGGAATCTTTTCCCTCCCCCAAAGCATCCGTATTTCCCTTTCCACAGTGATCACTCATATCACTATTTCAAATATGCTAGTTTTCTCTCACAGGAACAATAAATGGCGACGGATCCCTCTTGCCTCTCCAACTACTCTCCATATTTTCGAATTCTTTTTTAACCATGAAAGTCCTCAAAATAGCACTCTCCATCCTGGCTTTACTTCCTGTTCTTCCATTCTCTCATGAACATAAGTGCATTGGGTTTGTCTTCAACCCTTCAATGAAATATTTTTTATTTATTTTTATTTTTTATTTTTGAGACAGAGCCTCAAGCTGTCACCCTGGATAGAGTGCTGTGGCATCACAGCTCACAGCAACCTCCAATTCCTGGGCTCAAGCGAGTCTCCTGCCTCTGCCTCCCAAGTAGCTGGGAC
>CAUYRH010083947.1:0-22339 GCA_963574655.1 Perodicticus potto | reverse complement strand
ACCACCTACACTTGTGAGCCAAAAGAAAGTTTGAAGTTATTATTTAGGAAACAGCAAGAAAAATCCTAATATGGTTTTCTTTTAGCATCACTGAATAAGTGCTTCTGACCTGACGCTGTTCTACCTTTGCCTATTACTGATTCCACTAATCAGATTTATGTTTTCCAGAAAGGTCATCAAGCCACACGCAATAAAGATGGTCCCTGTTCATGAACCCCTGTATCACTCTCCCTCTGGAGAAACCCTAACTGCCCCCTTCTATCATCGCCCGATTCAGCAGGAAGCAGTTAGATCAAGTCTTCGCCCCTTTTCCCTAACAGCAGTTAGGGTTTCTATTCGGAGAGTGAGAATTGATGCAGGACATCTGGTGCCCTAGCCAGCTCAGCGGAGCTGGCGGACCTGCCGCCTCCTCCTTGGTGGTGTTGGTGCTGCGGCAGCCAGCTGAAGAGCCAGCGGGCTGGATGACAGGCAAGGAGGGGGACCTTCAACGCCCACCAGAAGCTCCAATAGCCAAAAAGGCTGGACAACTGCTGAGGAGACACCTGTGCCTTGGTGTCTCCTTCACTTTACACTTGGGACTAAATGTGGAGCCCCCATTTCCTATGCCTAGGTCAATTTCATGTGAATTTCCTAGGCCTCAATTCCATGAATGGACTGTATCCATTCATTGAGACACTCATTCACCTCGGCCCTGGTGGAAGGGACTGTATTCATTCGTTTCCTGGCCAAGGAACCCATACACCTATATATACCCTGAGGCTAAAGGCCTAAAGGAGGAGACGAGGAACGGAGAGAGCTTCTCTCTACCTCTACCAGGAGGTTTAGTGTTTTCTGTATTCTTTTCTGTAAATCAATTCTGTCTTACCACTGAGGGGTGGGGGGGGAATAATGTAATGAAGAGTAATAAAATACATTTATTTAAAAAAAAACTAGAAAATACTTCTTGAATCAGGTGTAACAGAGGAGAATTAGATAATTTAAAAACAGAATAAATGTTAAGCCCCTTCATTTTATGTTCAAACTTAAACTCAAAAGGTAGTAACAATATTTAATTCCTATAGATATTTATATGTATTGAAGCTCAATTTACAGTCTCCAAGAAGTGCAAACAACCTAAATGCCCATCAGCCCAGGAATGGATTAACTGTGTTATACGTATACTGTGGAATACTATTTAGCCATAAAAAATATGGAGACTTTATACCTTTTGTATTAACCTAAATGGAGTTGAAACACATTTTTCTTAGTAAAGTATCACGAGGATGGAAAAGCTAATATCCAATGTACTCAATACTAGAATGAATCCAGTAGATGATCTAATATATGCCCACATAAGAGAAAAACTCAATTCAATTCAAGTTGAGGGGGAGGGAGAAAAGGGGGGAAGGAGAAAGGAAAGGATGGGACAGGGTTGGGGGCTCCCACTTAATGGGTACAATATAAGGATACCTGGCACACTTTTGGGTGTGGGACACAGCTACAAGAGGGGCTATACCTAACAAATGCAAATATTGTAACCTCACATTAACCTGAAATGAAAAAACTAAAGAAAGAAAAAGAGGAAAAAGGTAAAATATTTTCTGTCTGCTAAAAAATAATAATACTGCTCTTGTAATTTTCTTTCTTATCCTGTATGCTCATGGAAAAAAACTTGATGATTTAAAATATGATTTCGTTTACTTCTAATAATTTGTTTTGACTTAATAATTAATGAATGCTTAGGCATAATTTGAAAACTTGAATAAGATATATAAATATAAAAAATAGTTTATATCCCAAAAATCACTAATATGATACACTCAAAGTAATTTGTGAAAAGCATGTTAGGAAGTGTAGGCTCTAAAGAATAAGTAAAAAATACAGATATAGGTTAAAGAAAGTTAAAATAATAATAAATCCCAATCTGTCTTACTTCCCATTATTTTTATCTTACTGTTTAATTTTAAAGGTTCTTCACATAAAATTATCAGCAAGGAAATGAATCATGAAATTCAGAACTGATGAGAGTTTTGAGGAAAGGAAACAGTGAAAATTCACGTACTAATTCACATCTTTTCTATTTCAATTACTGTCTTGAGACCAACCAGGGGTACTCATTAAAATGACCTGTGAAAACATGAAAACAGGGTACAAATCAGGATTCTATTGCTTGCTAGTTGTGTGACTGTAGGCAGATTATTAACCTCTGATTCTCGGTAAAATAGCTTGTGAAGGGCAACAATAACAGCAAAGCTGTTGAGTAAAAGAATTTAACGAAACATATGTGTCAATCAGACTGAGTCACACTCTCATCAGTAGCAACTCCAAAACATCAGTGGCTTAAAAACTCATGTTCATCTCCTACTCACACACCAACCTTGTCACAGTTGGGCAGCTGAGGACTCCCCTTGATATTACCCTCTCTACAGGACACAGGCTCTCATATTACTTAGAATCTGGAATGTTGCCATGTCTGCCAGAGGAGGAAATGAGACTATGGTAAGAGTTCATTGTTGATTTTTAAAGCTTCCTCCCAGAAGTAAGACATGTCACTTTCTACTCGTGTTTTATTGATCATGTTTCAAAAAAAGGGAAAGTGTAATTCTACCACATGCCCCAGGGAATGTCCAGAAACATTTATATCAACATTACATTAATGTTTAATATTAAACATATGTGACATTTTGATACATTCAGTGGTAATGAATAGTTCATAAAAATAGCTCTCTATACCAAGAACGTACTGTGTTCAGGGAACTCTGATAAGGGCTTTACTTCTATCATCTCACTTAATTCTCTTATTGACCCAGAGGCAATAACTTGATCTACCAGACACTGCTGTTTGCCCTTTTGCTATCTATTTCCCTGGTATGTGATGATGAACAAAACTAAGATTTTATTTTGGGTGACAGTGTTTAAAGCTCACATTATCTTTATAGCTACAGGGAGCTAGGTAAAAAACTGCTGAAACTATGACACGTGGGATTCCCTGAATAGAGAATCCTTTCTTAAAAAAGAGATAAATAAAGTAAAGTCATTTACTTTTACCTCTCTACCAAAGGCATTAACAATATCAAGAGTTACAGCAGGAATTTGGAGGCAAAAAGGTAAAAAGCATGAGGATGGGAAAATATCACGGCCGTGCCGGCCATGCCATTTCTCAGCATTTAAAAGGTGGTCTGTTATTTTAGCCTGAATCATTCTTAGTAAGTGCAACTTATATCTCAATGGATTACTAACAAAAAAAAATTACATAGATATTATACATGCATAAATTGACAAAAATACCAAGACCAATTAGTGTCAGAGCTGGAATTTGAAAATCTGGGTAACTGACAAAGGAATAATACAGTTTCCTAAATATTTACTCAAGTCTAAACCTTGGCCATTTTGACATTTAAATCATGTGATAATCAAGTTATTAATAAAATTTTAGTATTACTAAGTAATTGAGTAATCACCAACGTTTATGAAATAAGAGTTTTCAAAACTGTATACTTCAATTCAGTGATACGCAAGTTTACTCATCAATGTAACTTGGATGGTGTGCTTCATTATTTAAATGTTTTGCAGTGAAAGATTAACAATGTGATTAAACAAAAGGTAACTAGTACCTTCATTAGACATATGAATTGAAGATAATTTCATTACTTCCTAGTCTGTGTAATCTGTGGTTTTAGTGCACTGAAGAAAGCAGAAAAGTTTAGAAAGCATAAATTCTCTGCACAGCAGCCATATGAAGCAACTAGTTATTATTTGTTTTAAACGTCCGTCTACTCTAGAGCTGCAAATCTCATGAGGCATGGCCATGCCTGCCTAGGTGACTCTGCTTCTAGCATTTAACAGAGCATTTCCTCAAAACAGTGGCAGGAAAGATAAGGAAAAAGACTCTCTTTGACTTCATCAGAGCAACTTATATTTTTTCTTTATTTTAAAACCAGTGTGAATGTTACAAAGAAAAAAATTAGTTTTAGTTAAATAAAAATGCTTCTTTTCAATTATAAGTGTTTTTTAAAAAAATATTGGCCTGTCTTATTATGAGTTCTTAGTCCCAGGAAATGATTAAAATAATAGTATATATTAACCTTGAAAAAGAGATTTTGTTTTTCTGGATTAAGTGAGGGTAATCTATTTGCAATATTCTACTGACAATTGATTTTAAAATTTGACTGGTTTTAAAAAATAAAAGTTATTTGCTCATATGACAATCTGGTTTATTTTTTAAATTTTTATTGATACATAAAAGGTAGATGTAGTTTATAGGTACATGTGATAATTTCATACATTTATATAATTTGTAATTGGGATAGTCATCATCTTAAATATGTGTCTTTTCCTTGTGCTAGAAACATTTGAATTTTTCTCTCGTAGGTATTTTGACATGTGTAATAAATTAATATTAACCATAGTAACTTTATTGATATCTCTTATTTTTCTATCCAACTGTATGTTTATACCCATTCATCAGCTTATCTTCATTTCCTTCACTCCCTACCCTTCTAGGCCTCCCTTAACCACCAGCCTACTCTCCATCAAGTACATGGAGTCTACACATTTGACTTGATTAAATGTGCTTCCTCCCGGAAGTAACTCTAGGATTCATCCGCCTCCCATATCCACTTGCACCATCTCTTTGGCCTCATCTCCATCTGTATTTATGTGGCAGAAGAGAAGAAGCATGAGGGAGAGTTTATCACAGTTTTTATATGTTGTAGACAAGGAATAGTTTTATCTTACCAGAACTCAGACTCATTAGGGAGAACTTAGGGTTGTGGCCCATAACAACAAGTTAGGCTGGGAAATGTAAACTGTTTATGGAAAGAAAAGGATAGGGATTTCAGTAGGCAATTGCTATTCGCCACTCTAGCACTACAGTGTAATCTTTAATTCTGTGTGAAATAATAAGATAATATTTCAAGGGAAATGGAACATATCCTTTTATATTTACATTGATTTTTCAACTGACCCTGCCCAACTCTTGACTGCTTTATCTTGATGACATATGGATTGTGGGAACAAAATGAACCTATCCTAGGAATTTCAGCATGGGAATTGTCAATGATAATCTTTAAGCTATTTGCATCACATATGCCTAGGTCCATAAAAACCTCATCAATGGAAAATTCTGTGATGCTAATTCAATCTCAGCCTCTTTACTAATTCACATTATTTCCATTAGAAGTTCTAGTCATAACAGTGAGTGGATAAGCATATAAAACACGGAATTGGAAAGACATTTAAATTAAAAGTAATGAGTCACTAACTTCTGTATTCCCCTTATTATCTACAAATGCCAAGTGAAACTTTCAGTGATGGGTAATGGCCATTGTTGGGTTTAATGATTATTTTGCATTTGCTCAAAAGTCAATTGAAATAATTGCTATGGTTAAAATAATTGAAAGTCATCTATAAACTGATTTATTGTGTGTGTTCTCTTTCCATAAACCTGTACCTGCAAAGAATTTTGGAATCTTTTCTTATATTTAAGGGGGAAAAAGGCAAACATAATAAAAATGAAAGGTAAAAACAGTATGTTGTTATGTTGCATTATTTTTTTTTTTGTCTTTGTATTGTTTGGGATTCATTGAGGATACAAATAATTAGGTTACACTGATTACATTTGTTAGTTATAGTCCCTCTTGTAATTGTGTCCCATCCCCAAGAGGTGTGCCATAAACAATGACCTCCCATTCCCCTTCTGCCTCCCCTCTACCAGCTCCCTCCTTCCCCTACACACCACCTTGTATTAGATCATCTATTGCCTTCATATTAGAATTGAGTACATTGGATTCTTTCTTCTCCATTCTCATGATGCTTTACTAAGAAGAATGTATTCCAATTCAATCCAGGTTAATACAGAAGATGTAAAGTCTCCATCTTTGTAATGACTGAATAGGATTCCATGGTATACATATACCAAAGCTTATTAATCCATTCTTGAGTTGGTGGGCATTTAGGTTGTTTCCACATTTTGATAATTGTAAATTGAGCTACAATAAACAGCCTAGAGCAAATGTCCTTATGATAAAAGGATTCTTTTTTTCTTCCTGGTAGATGCCTAGTAATGGGATTGCAGGATCAAATGGGAGGTCTAATTTGAGTTCGCTGAGGATTCTTTATACTTTCTTCCAAAAAAGGTTGCATTAGTTTGCAGTCCCACCAGCAGTGTAAGTGTTCTCTTCTCTCTACAGCCACACCAGCATCTAGCTTTCATCACAAAGCTTTCAGACTTTGTGATGTGGGCTATTGTCACTGGTTATAGGTGATATCTCAAGGTGATTTTGATTTGTGTTTCTCTGATGATCAGTGAAGATGAGCATTTTTTGTTAGCCATTCATCTGTCTTCATCAGAGAAGGTTCTGTTCTAATCTCTTGCCCAGAGGTAGCTGGGATTGTTTACTCTTATTTTGTTGATTAATGTGTAGATTCTAGTTATCAACCCTTTGTCAGGTTGATACACTACAAATACCTTTTCCCATACTGAAGGTTGTCTTTTTGCTGTACTTGTGTCCTTAGCTGTGCAGAAGCTCTTCAGCTTAATTAAGTCCCATTTGTTAATGTTTGTCATTGTTGTGATGGCCACTAAAGTCTTTGTCATAAAATTTTTTCCCAGTACCACATTGTCAAGGGTTTTACCCACAATTTCTACCAAGATATTTATTGTGTTGTGTATTAGTTTTAAGTCTTATATCCATTTTGAGTCAATTTTTCTAAGTGGTCAAATGTATGGGCTGAATTTCAGTCTTTTACACATGGTCATCCAGCGCTCCCAGCACCCTTTGTTGAATAGGTATTCTTTTCTCAACTGTGTGCTTTTGTTAGGTGGAAAGATCAGTTGGCAAGTAGAGATTGGTTTCAACTCTTAGTTTTCTGTTCTGTTCCACATGTCTATGTATCTATTTTTGTGCCAATACCATGCTGTTTTGATCACTGTGGACTTGTAATATAGCCTGAAGTTTGACAGGGTGATGCCTCCAACTTTGTTTTCATTACTTAGCTATATGGTTTTTTTTCCTGGTTCCATACAAAATTATTTGTTCTAATTCTTCAAAATTATGATGTTAGTACTTTAATGGGGATTGCATTGAATCTGTAAATTGCTTTGGGTAGAAAAGACATTTTGACAATGTTCATTCTTCCCAGACAAGAGCATAGTATATTTTTCCATTTTTAAATGTCTTCTGCAATTTCTTCAAAATAACTTGCTCACTTGCCCAAGCTCTCCCAACCAAGGCCACAGTTGTGTTTGCATGGGGTAGCCTCCACCTGAATGCAAGTATGTGCCACTTCTTCACCACTTTCATCCTTGCCTTGGAGTCTGTAAGTGTCCTTCTGCCTCCTTGTGCCCTAGAAGGGATGTTTCTAAGCAGATCCCACAATCCAGAGGTGACTGAAGTCTTTTCTCCCCCAAATCACCAAACACAGCTGTAAAGATGCTGTCTCTAGTCTGACATCTTGCTCCACCCCATGTTAAATTATTTTTGACTTACATTATTTTAGATGGTAGATCTGATACCCATTTTATAAACTTTCACAATTGTTTCCACCCATGTTCTATGATTTTAAATAATTTTTGGCTCAATTAAATTTTAATGCTCAAGAATGGGGATCGTGTCTCTGTTTTATATGATAGTTTCTGAACCTATATGCTGAGTACACTTTTTTCCCTGTGGTAAAATAATATATTTGTAAACATGCAAAGGCAACAACACAAACTCAGGCATCCAGCATTCCATGTAGAGAAACTAAAGCCAAGAGATGATACTGATTTCTGGAGAATATGTGATGAAAAGCTTAGAATTTTTGGTCTTTCAAAGAAAAAACACTCTGGATGGCCCTAAAAATGTGTGTAGTGGGTCACATTCCCACATTTCCCTCTTAAGACTGGATTAAAATTACACTGGCCATTTTGAAAGTGTATACTGCACAGTTTTTTTCATCCTGTGGATGGTGGCCCATTATGAGTTTGTGAAATCAATTTAATGGTTGTGACCAGTATTCCTTTTTTAATAAAATAGTAACTGAAAAATCAAAGTATATAATATTTATATTATTTCATGGAATTTTAAATATTAAATATGAATAAATGCCATATAATTGTGTGGTTCATCTAAAATATTTTCCATATCCAATATTCTAATATTCTAATACACAAATATATACACAAACTCCCTGAATAGCCTCCTTGTTTTCTCTTTATTCTCACTGTCACTACCACTGATACCTCTACTACTCTCAAAAAATAAGTTTAGAGAGAAGACAAATACAATGTGGCTCACCAAGAATATAATCTTGACTTTTCCTATGAAAAAACATGCTATCTTTTTAATAGTGTGAGGCCATTTTTACAAGGATTAGGATAATGATCCTTCTAATTTTTGACCCCCTAAATATGTAGTTACCACATAAAATATTTAAAATTAGGAAAATCTGTGAGAATGTGCCAAATATCTAATGAGTATTTGAGAACATATTTCTTTCATTTTCCAAATGTTCTTCAGTTCAAAGGTTTAAAGATAATTCCTCTTTAAACCTTTGGGAACAATAAGACTCAGGCTGAGTCAGTCATTCCTTTACAGAAAATTGTATTCCTATTATTCATTTATAATATCATTCAATTTTTTGAAAATTGACTCACTGTCATTTATTACTCACTATTATTTTTCACGGCCAGGTAAAATAGAAGAATGAGTTTATTTTGATAATTTCATTTATTGGCATACTTATACAAAAACATAAGAGTGCCTCTGAGATGTTTGCAGATTCTTGAAAAATAACAATGAAGCAATACTGAAAATTACTTCTCATTTTTCACATGCATTTTGGTATGTTCTAGTCAAGCCACTGTTTTGAAAAGAACCCTCAAAAACGTTGTGGAAAATATAAGCAGTATGATAGGAATAATATTGATATTACTCCAAAGTTCAGATCCCGTTGTTATTCTACAAAGCACTAAGCTAGGTACCACTAGGAAGTAACTTTGAAGATGAGATTAAACTTGTGAATCAGCTGATCTTTTGTAGGAAAGTTAGCCTGTATTTTCTGGTGGGTCAATATAATCACAGGAGCTCTTAGAAGCAGAAGAGGAAGACTGGAGAGCCAGTCAGAGTAGTACAACATAACAGACAGGGTTAGAAGAGATGAGTTAGAAGGGAAAGTCAGATTCAAATTATAAGCATCAACAGAGAACTCAAGCAAATCAGCAAGAAAAAGAGTCAACTTCATTAAAGAGTGGACAATAAACATGAACAGAAATTTTTCAAATGAAGATGGTCTAATGGCCTACAAACACATGAAAAATGTTCAATGTCTCTAATCATCAGGGAAGTGCAAATCAAAACCACAAGGAGATATCACCTAATACCAGGAATAATGGCTCATATCAAAAAGTCCCAAAGCAACAGATGCTGGTGCAGATGCAGAGAGAAAGGAGTACTTACACACTGTTGGTAGGACTGCAAACTAGTACAAACCCCGCAGAAAGTAGTATGGAGATACTTTAAAGAACTAAAAGTAGACTTACCTTTTGGTTCAGTAATCCCACTACTAGGTATTTACCCAAAGGGGGAAAAAAAGTCATTTTATAAAAATGACACTTGCACTTGAATATTTATGGCAGCAAAATTCATAGTCACAAAGTTGTGGTAACAACCCATGTGCCCATCAATACATGAATGGATTAATAAATTGTGGTCTATGTATACCATGGAGTGCTATTCAGTCATAAAAGAGGGTGACTGAGTATCTTTTGTAACAGTCTGGATGTAACTGGATACCATTCTCTTAAATGAAAGATACTGTAAGAATGGAAACACACCACCATTTGTACTCAGTACTAAATTGGAGCTAGTTGATCAACTCTCAAGTACATATATGGAAGAAAAACCCAAAGGAAATTAATTAGGTGGGAGGGAGGAGGAGGGTTAGGGTAAATTCACACCTGACTGATGCAATGCACATTTTCTGGGTGAAGGGCACATGTATAACCTTGACTTAAAATGTACAAAAGCAAATTATGCAACCAAAATGTGTGTACTCCTGTAATACTCTAAAATTTATAAAAATTAAAAATAAGCAAAGTATGGGAAAGACCCTACCTGCCTTGTAAACTTTGAAATGGGCCACGAGAAAGACCAAGAGGCTGGGAACCATGAGCAGGAAAACTGGACCTCAGTCCTGTAATCACATGAAAGTGAATTTTTGTCAACAGACTTATTCTTAAAGACTTTGAAGGAACATGCAACATTATTTAGGCATGATAATGCAAACACAGAATTTTTTTTTCTTTTTTTTGTGAAATAAAGTTTATTCAGGAAAGAAGAGACTTCACTACAGACAGCGAATGGGCCCTGTGTCCAGACATAAAGAGCCTTGGTCTCAATATAAGAGTACATGACACACATTCTGGGTGAGGGACACAACTACAACTTGGATTCTACCTAACACATGTAAACATTGTAACCTAATCATCTGTACCCTCGATTACTCTGAAATCAAAAAAGGGAAGCCTTGGTTACAGACTGGGGTCTTGTTTTACAGTGTCTGTTTTGGGGGTTTAGTTTTGTTTTATTTGAGACAGAGTCTCATTCTGTCGCCCTGGGTAGAGTGCTGGTGTCACAGCTCACAGCAACCTCAGAGTCCTGGGCTCAAGTGATCTTCCCGCCACCACAGCCTCGCTAGTTTTTCTATTCTAAGCTGAGACAGGGTCTTATTCTTGCTCAGGCTGGTCGCAGAACTCCTAAGCTCCTCCCACACGCACCTCCCAGAGTGCTGGAATTACAGGCTTGAGCCACAGCGCCTGGCCTAAATCCGAAATTAAAAATAAAACAAAACAAAACAAAAAGAGGCCTTAGTTAGGTCTGGGTTCTTGTTTTACGGTCTCTAGAATGGACTCTCCTTGGGGTCAGATGTCACCATGGAACCACTTCAATGGGATAGTTGGAGTTATGTGACCTCTTACTACACATGGGACTTCTCCTGAGCCTCTCTGAAAGCTCATTTGTACATTTGAGCTGACGACAAGATAATTAGCCCTAAGGCTATCCTGGGTCACCTTCCAGACCCCATTGCACTTGCAGTAGGCCTGGGGCGGGGGAATCGCTTGAAGGCATTGGCCGTAGGTGTGCTGAGCTCTGATTGGTGAGTGGGCAGAGTAGCCCCTCCCCTCCAGGGGTGGGCAACCACTTGGAGAGGCCAGGAGTAAAGTGGGCGGTGCCTACTTAGAGATTAGTCTTCCAGCAGAGCCAGGGGCTGACTCTAAAGACTGGCACATGTGGCCTTCAAGTGACAACAAAAAGGACTGCTCAAAACAAACAAAAAAAAGGGTTTCTCAGTGCTGCTGGCCATCCCAGCACGTCCCCAACATGTCCCCAGCTGGTGTGTGGCACAGCAGGTGGCACAGGCCACCTCAGGAATACTCCACCCGCAGCCTCCCTGCCCCCACCCTGCTCTCACTACGTGCTGCAGCAGGAAGGAGATTCTGGGGGTTTTTGTGCTAAGTTCCTTTTGCATTCTAAGTAGCTGTTAAAATGCCTATTTATCAAAACACAGAATTTTTAAAAGAGATTCAGTATTCTTCTGAGAAAAGGTAAATGCATGGATAGAACACATTCTTTTGAAATATGAATGTAGTTGTTCACAAAATTAGAAATGAAAGACCTCCCATCTGTCTCTGTTTTCATAATTAGTGTAAAAACGAGGTCATAATAATTATTCTCCAGTTAAACATTTAAGTACAATAAAATTAGCTGAGCTTCATACAAGCAAGATACCCAAACACAAAGTGAGAAGTGCGAGGTAAAGGAAGCATGAGGCACTCACAGTATCCATTCAAACACGTGCCTTCCCGGCACTCCAGAGTCAACTTACTTCATCAAGCTTCTGAGTGAAGAGCTAACCCTAATAGTTCTAAGGGGGGTTCGTTGTTTGATCCTCCCAGAGCTGGTGAGTGATAACTTATCGGCCTATGTACATCTGGCCAGGATAAGCCACTATGCAGGTTCAAGGCTACCCAAATAGACTTTGGACAGAAAACACTAATCAGAAAAACAGGCACTTCTCTGATCTCCTAACATGTCTGAAGTCTAGATTGTGTGAGCTCCTCAATTTAGCCCGTGAACAAAACACATAATAATCACCTGGAAAAGTCACATCTGAGAAAAAGCAGCTGAGCTGGTTCTCAGCCACACCAGGATGGGGAGATGACCAACAGGGTGAGGCTGGTCTTTAGTGCACTAGGCAGAGATTCTGCACATGTGAGGGTGCCCTCTGGAGGAGGCTAGGAAATACACCTCCATTAAACCCATTTGGGTCAGCTGTTTTCTCAGGACACTAACTGGCTGCCACAGGCTGACCAGAGCACAAAGATGCCAAACCATGTAGAGCTTCAGAGCGAGGGCATATTTTAGGCCTACTCTGGACCCGGAGACAAATGAAATCCCCATACAAATGTGTTCATATGAGGTGACTTTTTGGTTTAAACCTCTCTCTTGGACAATCTTAGTTCAAGTACAACGGGCCAATGCTTTAGGATAAGCTGGGGAAATAAACTAGGTAAAATGGAAAATTAAATTAAAGTTTCCATGTGCTTAGAGCATTGAGGAAACAGCAAATTAATTTTTACTTGTCGGATCATGCTGTGCAGCTACTGACAGTTTACCTATTTATTTCTATGAAAGTTCTGGACATATGGCACAAATGTATACTCAGATATAAAATGACACAATATGAATTTTTGCATTTTTATGATACTATTTCCTCTTTTCTTCTCTTTCCGTCCCACAATTAGACTTACACATGAACTCTGAGAATACAATGACCATACTTTATCTTAGTACGTATAGCAGCTAACTCAATGCTTGACAAATTGAAGAAGTTTAGGTCCCTAATTGCATTTTAAATATACTCATGGCCTTAGAAAACTTGATGATGGGAGAAAACAACCCTCATCTATTATGTCTCAACTTCCATTATGCACTAGCCCGAGGGTAGCAAATATGCAGCATTCCATTCAGTATCCATGTGAATATCACTAATCTATCAAAAAGCTTTCTTGCTGAAATGGCAAGAGCATCCATCTCAATACGGAGATACAGATACCTGCTCTTAATGATTAGCTATGTCGTGTGATATGAAAGAAGTTACCTGTTGTGGAACGCTTTCTTTCTTTCTTTTCTTTTTTTTTTTTTTTCATTGAAACATAATGAAAGTGAGGGTTAAAGAGTCAATACTTTACACAAGGATAGAACAACTTAAGTAGAGGCTGAAATAAAATTTGAATTCCATTCTGTGTAGATTTTAAGCTTTTACTCTGTCTATCCTACCACATTATGTTTCTAGGCAATGATGACACAATCCAATAACATTGGAGTATTTCATGTTTTCCAATAGAAAATGGGTTCACATACTATGCACCACAATGTATTTGCCTTCTGTTATTTCTGTAAGATGGACAAGGTTACTTAGGTTCTCTGTGCTCAGTTTCCTCATGTGTAAGATAAGATAATACCAATACTTAATTGTGCTTATACGAGGAGTAAATGAGATTATACATGCAAGCGCTTAGTCCGTCATCTAGTGAATGCAAGTTAGACGTTAGCGTGTATCATTATTACTGTCATCCACTGCACTGGGGAGATGAAACTATGGCTGGAATACAAATGCTAATATGGAAATTATGATTGTAAACTGAATAATCAAAGAATAGAGCCAGTTAAGCATCATAAACATTTTCCTCTGCATTGGTTCCACAAAATAATTATCTTCTGTCCTAAAGACCCTATGTTGTTAAGAGAATCTATGGAAATGTGTAACTTCATAATGTAATGCACAATGGACAATACAGGCTTTATTTGTTTGAAAATCTGAGGAAGGTATTTTTTTTTCTGGGAATCACTACAAGATGATAAGAAATAAAAATGGGAGTGGACTCTTGCTTTGGGCAGTCAGAATAACTGAGAGTGCCATGCTAATTCAAGAGATGCTATTGACAATACATTGGCAAGCCCTGCATGGGTATGGAAACCACTAGGAGAAAAGTACAGATGGTGTCAAGAAATTACAATGGGAAACTGACCATCATGATCACCCCAGAGGTACATAGTACTTCACTGTGCAGGCAAGTGATCAGACATTCACAGCACAGGAACCTGGACTACCAAGCTGTGTTCAGCACTTTTCAAAGATATTAAATGACAAGGGCAACACTGAAAAATACTAACATCTCACCAAATCCCTGGCATCTAACATTAAAATGCAGCCTCATGCACATGAGCTACGACCATGGAAAGAAGCTACTGGGTCACTTTACAAGGCATTAGGCTACCTCAGATACCCTGGTAATTCTCACCACAGTGAGGCTTCTTATGAGGGGAGAATTAAGGGTCATTTTTTCCCACCTTTGTGCAGTCGTGTTTTTTAAACTTTGAGGAAATTGCCAGTGCCGTTATTGCATAATGATAGAGGACAGTGTAGGCAAAGTGCTAAAAAAAAAAGAAAAGGAAAACTGACAAGCAGCACTAAAAGTGATCACTTTAAAAGCAACAAATCAGGATCAGAAAATCCAAACAATAAGAGTTGTTAGACTCATTTTTCAGACAGGAAGAGATGTAACTCTCTCTCTCATTTTGTAACTGTCAGGGCAATTTCAAGGACAGAGAAATTTTAAAACTACAATTCAAATGATATTATAATTAGCAAAAGTTCATGAAAAGTGACCTAGATAGCCGACAGAAAACCAATACATTCAGTAATACTAGTACTGAAAGTTGATGTTTAGGAAATAATTAGAAATATAGGAAAAAGTATGAATTTAGCAAGAATTTTTCAAAGCAGTAAAAAGTTGAAAACGTCCCTGTCCAATAATACACCAATTATGGCATATCCAGATGATGAAATATTTCAGTCATTAAAAAGTATGCAGAACTAGCACCATGAAAAATAGGAAAATATGAATAATGCAATATTTACACCCACATTATATATACAGATAGGTAAAACAGTTATACTTTAAGATGTTAGCTCTAGTGATAAAATTAGAGATTCCTGATTTGGACTTGTTTTCTTTTTGTGTTTTTTTTTTTTTTTGTATTTGTCAATGTTTCTAAAACGGGAGTTATTAGTTGTGATAAAAAGAAAAGCAATGGTCATATATTGCATTCTTGAATGCTAGCTCAATTAGAAACACTGTTTTATATTTGTGTAATTCTCCAGAACTGAGATCCAGAGATATTTGATCAGGTTGCCCAATATTATTCTGGGGAGAGCTAATTTCTGTTTTTCTTAAAGTAATTGTCTCTGATTATGATCTAGAAGGTGTGGGCTGCATATCTGGTTGCGACCTGGAGGCCTTACATGGCCGCACTGACAGCCTCAGGACACATTCTTCTCACCAAGGGTGAAGTTTCAGGGTCATAAGAAATTAAGCTGATCAATGTTGACATGTATTTTCTTCAGCTCCTAGAGTACTTTAAAATACATTTTTGATACCCCATAAATTATTAAAATGAAAATAAAAGTTATAATAATGGTAATTGAGAAATAACTCAGATATGACATTTTGATTACATTAATAATTTAGCCAGCAAGCAAATGAGGTGGGGGAGGCTGAAGTTGGAGTGCACCCAGCTCTCTGATGTATTCAGTGCCCTGCCATGCCGGAGAACCAACTGGTAGACAATACTGCAAAAGTTCAGTGATGATTTAATTTAAAAGTTCCTGTGCTTTATTATTCATATTTAATTATAGTAAGTTCATTAATTACCTTCATGAGAAGTGAGACTGGAACAAGAATTAAATGGTACTTTAAAAAGCTAATTTTGCAAACAATTAAGTGAAGCCAAATATAATTGATAATTGCTATAACAACTGGCCCTGAGGCATTCCACTTTAGAAAAATTGTTGTTTAGCCTTTGGTAATATGAGAGAATAGGAGCTACCCTCTTAAGCTTAAATAAACATAAAAAGTTGAAATAAAGACAATTAAGTTTTTTACAAAATTAGACTCAAAGGTGGCAACTTTTGCAATACAAATTTGAAAATTGTTTCTAGGAAACAACAACAAAATAAATAAGTTGATGAAAACCAGGGCTAAGCGTAAGGGAGAAAATATATGCATATATATACATATACATATGCACATATATATATATATTATATATATATATATATATATCATCACAAAAAATTTGTGTTTGAATAAAAGTGATGAACCTTACTCTACCCTCGTGTCATCTTAAGGAAAGCACATCTCTCTTGAACTTTTCTTTCCCAGTGCTTAGATACATCCAGTATCATCTATAGTGTTCAACTTGACACCACACAGCAAACACTATGTGGTTTAAAATATTATGGAACATGTACTTTGTGGCAGGCACTATGTTGAATGCGAGGCATCCATCTAACCCTTCCCTCAAATTACCTAGCTTTCGATAGAGGATAAGTCTGCACACAGCAAAACACACAAAGGACAAGTGATGGAGTGACAGAGAAGGAGGGCATAGATTCTGTCTGTGCTGGCCAGTGCAGCTTAACAAAGGGAGGTGCCTGGCAGGTTATAGATGGCATTAACAACATCTTCGGAGATAGATTCAGTGATAACAAGACCTTGATGAGGACATACATTCCGGGGTACAGTATGTCAGGAAGCCTTCTAGTCAGGCAGCTTGCAAACTTTCCCTAGAAGTGACTCACAGGCTTTGGAAAGGACCCTGACATCAATATAATGTCATACATTTATTTATTCATTTAACACTCAATTATTAATTTGATACTGGGCTCAGGTGACCAAAATTTTACTAAGACAAAATCTTCCTTGTGGGGATCTCACAAGGCCTCGGGAGAGAGGTGGGAAATCAGGCAAAAACAATATGGAGCAGCCCTAACTTCAGGCACCCCCTCACCTATTGCTCTCTTCTCCCTGCATCTCAGAGCACAGCCCCCCCCTCATTTTTTTTTTAAGCAGTAAGTGCCAACCTTGGATGAGTCATATACAGGTCTAAACTATAATGACAATCCTGGTTCCCTTCACCCAAATCTCCTTTTCCAGTCTCCCTTGGAGCCAGTAAGCAAATTAGTACCAAATGATAAAGATGGATCCCAGATGTGCTCTGTTGTTACATTAATGATACACATGACATTTGCATATCATATGCAGGGTGTCCCAAAAGTCACCCCTAAAGTTGCCATACACAGGGATAATGGGATATTGTAGCCAAATGGATAATTTTGTAATGAATATTTGCAAAATATTATACAAAATATTATTACAAAATTATACAAAATATTCTCTATGCCTTGGTCCCTCTTAGTAAATTGGTGGCTCATGCCTGGAATCCTAGCACTCTTGGAGGCTGAGACAGGTGGATTGCTTGAGCTCAGGAGTTCTAGACCAGCCTGAGCAAGAGTCAGGCCTCATTTCTACTAAAAATAAAAAAACTAGCTGGCAATAGTGGCATGTCTGTAGTCTCATCTACTTGGAAGGGTGATGCAAGGGGATTGCTCAAGCCCAAAAGTTTGAGGTTGCGGTGAGCTATGACATCATGGCACTCTACCCAGGCCAGCAAAGTAAGATTCTGTAAAAAAAAAAAAAAAAAAAAGTTTTATCTTTGAAATAACTTGGACATTGTCAAAGTTAAAGTTAAGTTAACCAGTTAAAGTCACTGGTTAGGTTCAGTTTTGTCGTGTGCCCTGAGGCCTCGCATCCTCACACCTCACTAGGCTAATGCCTAAAATGCATTCAGAGAGGTGTACTGATTTTGTTGAATTCCCCTGTATACACGTTACTCTATACAAGGACTCAGATCCTAACACAGTCTCACACACTGATGCTCTGGGGCCTTCCTCAGCAGATATGCCAAATTGGATTCTTCCTCTTCACCTTGATGTTTTTCTGAAGCTCAGGTGTCTACTACAAATTTCTTTCCCCAAAATGCCAAATTTCTTTCTGTCTCAGCCCGTCACAGCAGAGGCATTCTGGGAAACAGCACAGCAAAGACATAGAACAGACCACTCTATCCTTTGCTGTCCTGATCTTTGCAAGAGCTTTCTTACATCTGAATGGGGGTCCGGTCGATTTTAGAGAGAGCAGGTAATGTACAAAATAACTTCAGTCTAAATCTGGGATTTGTATGGACATGCCAGCTCCCTTTCACTTTGGTAGCTTTGACATGGTCTAGCGCTGTGGAGAAGACGACTTTCTCACATAGCGAATGGACGCAACCACTGTGGAAAGAACACATTGTGCTGTGTGTAGGAAACTGAATCAAAATGCATCATTTTGTATAAAGGGACACCCTGGCTACCCACCCACAAAGACTCAGAACCTAGAATATTCAATTGTAAGGAAATAAATCACCGCAGCAAAAGGAATTGAATTTACTTTCTCCCATAAGGATGAGCCTAGAATCTGCCGATACTTTGGCTACTGGGCAATGTCCCTGGAAGAAGGGAGGAGGGTAGAAATCAATGACAAAATTGACCAGAGATGATGAAAAGCATATGAAAAACAAAGACTTTCATGGAGAGAGGATAGTGGTGGGATGAGTAGAAGTTGCACCTAAAAGTGTTGATAGTCACAATCTAATTGCTCTCAAAAAAAAAAAAGTTGCACCAATTTTCAAACTCATTAATAGCAAATGAGAGTGAGCTATTCTTCCCCCGCACCTCCACCGTATATTATAGGGTTTAAAATGATTATTAATATGGTAATCTTATTCTGCTTTATTTTTATATTCATGGAGAATATTTTCATATATTTATTGATAATTTATATTAGTTTCTTTATAAATTGGTAAAATAATTGACAATAAATATTGCAGTAATTATAACAATTAATATTAAATGACAGGTTTCTCTCTGCCCCTTGTGGCATGTCTCAGTTGGGCAAACTGCACTGTTGCTGAGATAAACCCACTCACTCACGCTTTCCGGCTTTCGTATCGAGCTGGTGGAGGTTACAATAACTAGATGCATGAAGTGCCAGTTACTTGCTTCACACACCAGTCACCGAATTAAGCTCATCTTTTTATTGTTCGGTCCCAACCAATCTGCTTAGGTGAAGAAGTTAGACACAAGGATAAGTTTACTTGTTTAAATTTGATTTTTTTTTTCCCGGATAACAAAGGCAGTCACTGGCATTGAATTTGCTGTGTGTGTGAGTTGTTAGTACTGGTTTTTTCTGTTTTTTTGTTTGTTTCTTTGGTTGGTTGGTTGGTTTTGGTATTTTTGTTTTTTTGTCATTGCTTCTAGTCTTTTTTGGACATTGGTATAAGTTTACCTTGAATGTGAGTTTCTCTGGAGCCAACAGGTGCCTTACTAAATTTGTATTCCCAAGGTTTAAAATCATGCTTTACACAAGGTAATTATTAACTAGCACTATGAAATATTTTCTGTTTATATGAATAAATATAAACAATTTAACCTATTATAATAAAAATAACAAAAGCATGTAAGTGATATCCAAGAACATAAATTCCTGTGAATTCCAACCCTCCACCCCCATAAATCTATTTTGGCATCTTTTTTATGCAGTTATAATTCTAAAAATGTCACCCTGTTGACACAGTGCCTCCCTCTGCTCATCATTCACAACACCGCATCATTCTCTCTCATTTTATGGGTAGAAGCTATTGGCACTTTACTACAGAAGCATTTGCAGGGATTATACCTTCTCACAGTTTGCTGCATCTGTTGATAGAAAAATGTGCTGCACTGACCTGATAGTTGTAAAATACTTGAGATTTACTGTCTTTCTCTCCTGTGGATGATGAGAAGAGCTCCTCTCTGCTAAATAGCAGAGAAAAATTATTTTCTACACAAATATTATCAGTCTTAGCATTTATCATCTTGATAAATATTATTTTATCTTTAAGAACTTCATGAAAAGGAGAAAACTCAGAGCCAACAAATACCTAGAAACCCATTAATCTTTATAAATCACAAATAAATCCTATAGGAAATATATCAGAATTCTCCTTTCCAAAAAGCTTTCATTTCTGATTTTATTTCCAATTGTGAAGGAAGAACATATCATTTTATGTAAATAGGTCTATCTTCAAAAGAAATGAAAACATACAATCTCGTCACCACCCAGGATAAAAACTAATAATGATTTATTTTATTTAATTTTCATATTTTTCTAGAAATTAGCATCTATTTGTAGAGAAGATAACATTTCTGGATATCATTTACAAGTCTGTTAAAAAACAAAATTGTTTTGTCATGATCACATTCTCCTGGCCATAAATGCTGTTTAAATGTCATTGTGGGGACTTAACTATGATTTATTTAACCATCTGCCTTCTGCAGGAAATTCAGATTGTTTACAGTGTTTCACTGTGATAAATAACACTGCAGTAAATATTTGACTCTGTATCTAGTCTACCTTTAATTTGTAATGTAACATTATTGTCAATGAGTACTTTGGGTATTATTCATTTGTCTCAACAGGAAGTGAAATAAACAATTATTAAGTGCTTATTACTTAATGTCAAATTGTTTTTCCAGAAACCTGAACATATTTACATTGCTATCCGTAGTATATAAGTTTACCCATATGTCTTAATATTTTATTCTAATAATTATATTTCTTCCTGAAAACCAACCCACTGACTAGATTTTCAAGTAAATACCAAAATAAAAATTGTGATGTTATGTCTTAAGTAAAAGGAACAAGTTTAGTGCATGTACTCTTTCTCCCCATGAAAAAATGGAAAATATATTTTAAGTAAATTTAAACCATAGGAAATAAATATGTTGGATGTGCATATAAACACTCCCCACATGCATATACACAGATGGCTACACATATATACACTCATCTGAAATACACACACTTACGTGTTTCTAAAAGTAGTTTTTTTTTCTCTTTCCAAAATCGGAAACATATTCAATGTGTTGCTGTAAAGTTTGTAATATTTATATTGATAATAATAATGAACATTTTATGAACAATTTTTCTTTTTTTGGTAGCTCACTTTTGAATGTGAAAGAATTATATTCATTCTAATGTGTCCACTATTTATATCTCTTTATTCAGAAATCTTAATTTATCAGCAGATAAGTATTTTGAAGTTAGTATAAACTCTTTCCATTTCAATTCCTGTTAGTAACATTAGGAAAAGCCAACAATGAAATGTAATAAAAAATTCCTTTTGGGGGTGTGGTCTACATTATAGCAGTAATATGTGATCAATGTCATTATAATAAGATAATTTTCTCATATGACTTATTTCTTATTTTAAAAGAAATAGAAAGGAATTTTGTAATTTTGTTGTTTAATTTCTCTTTGGATGGTAATTTGGAATAATATGAAGACATGACCATCTTCATTTAGTCCCATCATATAAACTGAGGCCAGAATCCTCAGCTTATATTATTAATATTTTATTAATAAATTAGAATAGTACAAGAGTCCTTTCTAAGACAATTTAAAATTTTTGTCAAAGAAAATAACCTATAATTCTAGAAATAATTCTTTCCAGAGTATTTAGGTATACTCTATTCTGAATTATTTTCAAAAAAGGGTAAAGTGGATTCATCATGCTTAATAGTTCAATTAATGCTATTATAGTTCTCAGATGGAAAATAGAGTATGGGGTTCAAATTAAATGGTTATAGAAGAATGTGTCTTCTGAGGGAAATAACAGAGATAACAGAATCAAATAAGAGGAAGTATGGCCCAGATTGGGTATAGCTTAAATACCATTCCAGGAAGTCTTACTTAACATTTTTTTTAATTCAAAATTTTATTGTTTGGGATTCATTGAGAGTATAAAGAATTAGGTTACGCTGATTGCAGTAGTTAGGTAAAGTCCCTCTTGTAATTGTGTCCCTCCCCCAAGAGCTGTGTCGTACACCATGACCCCCATCACCCTCCCTCCTCCCCCTGCCCACCCCTCATTCCTCTACCCCCTCCCTTTGTATTAGATCATCTATTGCCTTCATGTTAGAATTGAGTACATTGTATTGTTTCTCCATTCTTGTGATGCTTTACTAAGAAGAAAATGTTCCATCTCCATCTCCAAGTTAATACAAAAGATGTAAAGTCTCCATCTTTTTTAATAGTATAGTATTCCATGGAATACATATACCACAGCTTTTTAATCCATTCCTGGGTTGGTGGGCATTTAGATTGTTTCCATGTTTTGGCGATTGTAAGTTGAGCTGCAATAAATAGTCTAGTGCAAATGTCGTTATGATAAAAGTATTTTTTTTAATCCGGGTAGAAGACTAGTAATGGGATTGATCAAATGGAAGGTCTGAATTGAGTTCTTTGAGGATTCTCCATACTTCCTTCCAAAAAGGTTGTATTAGTTTGCAGTCCCACCAGCAGTGTAAAAGTGTTCCCTTCTCTCCACATCCA
>CAUYRH010083946.1:0-15269 GCA_963574655.1 Perodicticus potto | reverse complement strand
GAAATCCTTTAGTCAGCGTTCCACTTTTAATCACCACCAGCGAACTCACACTGGAGAGAAGCCCTCCAGTCTGACTCAGTCAGTTTCTTAAGGCCTGGTTCTCTGAGACAGAGAGCAAAGACCTTTGAGTTAAGCTTTCTTCATAAGGATGCTCTCCCTGGTCTCTTGGAAGTACTAATCAATTTGAACCATTTGAACCTGCCTGTTTTCTCTTGGGTCAGTAAGTTCAGAAAGTGGGAATAACTTGCCCACCATGAACAAAGTAAGGACTATACATTTTAATAACTTGTAGGTTTTATTTTCTTTTAATTTGAACTATATCTAATTTCTTAGTTATGTATCCTATAATCTTACTGTGTGCTTCTCAAAAGATGAATAGATTCTTTTCTACCCTAATTTCTCCATTTTTCTGTTTACATAAAGTCATTCTATAAGACCTATTAATTCTGCTTTTCGGCTACAGCTCGCTCCATCTAGCCTTTTTTTTCTTTACAGAGTCTCACTCTGTTGCTCAAGCTAGGGTGTTTTGGCATCATAGCTCACAGCAACCTCAAACTTTTGGGCTTAAGCAGTCCTCTTGGCTCAGCTTCCCAAGTAGTTGGGACGACAAGTGCCCACCATAGTGCCCAGCTAGTTTTTCTATTTTTAGTAGAGACAGGGTCTCGCTATTGCTGAGTCTGATCTCTTAACTTCTGTGCTCAAGCGATCCACCCACTTTGGTCCCAGAGTGCTAGGATTACAGGTGTGCATCACTGTTCCCTGCCCTGTATACTCTTTAAACTTTATAGCCTCTCATCACTTATGTTCCCTACCTAGAAAACCTTTTTTTCTTGTTTGCTGATCTGTATTGTTCACAACCTTCATCATCTTAAATACTTCTTTATTTTTGTTAAATATATATATATATATATATATATTTTTTGGAGACAGTCTCACTTTGTCATCTTTGGTAGAGTTCTATGGCGTCATAGCTCACAGCAACTATAACTCTTGGGCTTAAAGTGATTCTGTTGCATCAGCCACCCTGGTAGCTGGGACTACAGGCGCCTGTCACAATGCCCAGCTATTTTTTTTTTTTTTTTTTTTTTAGAGAAGGGATCTTATTTTTGCTTGGACTGGTCTCTTAACTCCTGAGCTCAGGCAGTTCACCCACCTTGGCCTCCCAGAGTGCTAGGAATACAGGGGTGAACCACCACACCTGCCCTTTATTTTTGTTAAACTTATGTTGATTTGACCTTAAGATTTGAATTAGATAGTATTTCAGTGTGCAACTGTTGTTTAATTGCCTTGGAAATGATGTGTGTCTGTATAGTTTCTTACAAATTTATTATAGGTCCTTGGAGGTCAGCTATGTATCTATTCTTTCAGCATATACATAACACTTTGTAGTGCCAGTTGTTAAATAAATAATTTTTAAAATCTCAACTCTCAAATGGAATTACCCTTAAAGTGTGTATGATGTCCAGCCACCACCAACCAGAGCAGATGCTTCTAAAAATGGGCATATATATCATTTTAGCATATCACATACTAGGGCCTTATTGATATCTTCTAATATATTATCGGAAATCTTACTTGTGTTACTTCAGCCTTAAAAGGTTACTAGGGGTGTGTGTGTGTGAGTGAATGTGTTTGTATTTAGTTATTGGCTGGGCAGTGATGTCCCACTGATAATGTACTTTGCCCTGCATGCTGACTCTAGTTCTGAATTTGCTAATTCTACCCTACTTTGCACATACATCAATAGGTTAATAAGAAAGTCAAAGTTTGCGGCAAAGAAGATTTTCATAGCTGTGATATAGATGATTGGAAATCCAGGGTGGATTCAGATTGTATATGAAACCAGCACATTGTACCCCATGATTGCATTAATGTACACAGCTATGATTTAGTAGCTATATGATTAAATAAAAAGAAAACAATGTAACCTAAACATCTGTACCCTTATATTAATAAAAATAAATAAAAATTTCAAAAAAAGAAAATCCAGGGTGGCACCTGTGGCTTAGTGGGTAGGGCACTGGCCCCATATACCTAGGGTGGCGGGTTCAAACCTGGCCCCGGCTAAACTGCAAAAAAAAAAATAGCTGGGTGTTGTGGCGGGCGCCGGTAGTCCAGCTACTCGGTAGGCTGAGGCAAGAGAATTGCCTAAGCCCAGGAGTTGGAGGTTGCTGTGAGCTGTGACAACACAGCACTCTACTGAGGGCAATAAAGTCTCTACAGAAAAAAGAAAATGCAGGTAGAAGCATTCCTTAATGATTGTAATTAACAGTGATGAGGTTTGTGGCAATAGATTCACACTAAACTGTTTTCCTTGTGAACTAGTCCTGTCTACCCACAACTATCTTAATTTAAAGATGAGATCTAGACCCTTATTTTACATGTTCCTCTAGGCCCTCTTTCCTCAAAGATATAAACAGGAAATCTCAGAGGATTTCCTTTCCTTCTACAGTCATAGATCACTGATGACCTTGAAGAGCTTTTCCCGTCTACCCTTGCACTTGGGTCCCAGGGCTGGAGCGAGTCTTTGCTCTGGTGTCCACTCCCTTCTCTTTCCATCTCCTAAACTTCCTTTTAACAGGCTGACAGGATCAGGCAATGTCAGATATGTAACCTGCAGGGAGCTTTTATGTGTTTTGATAAAACTTTGTCTCATTGGGAAGGGAAGAGTTAAGTCTTAAACATTTAAGAATTAGATGTGATTCTGGGAGAGAAATCTCAGACATGGTTAGAATGTTTATTGGGGCCATAAAGAATATTACTGAACCTAGAATACAACTGAAAATTTGCCATTCGTTAATATGCATTTTATTTTATTTATGTATTTATTTTTGAGACAGTCTCACTCTGTCGCCCTGGGTAGAGTGCCAGGGCATCATAGCTCACAATAACCTCAAACTGCTGGGTTCAAGCCATCCACTTGAATTAGCCTTCCCAGTAACTGGGACTACAGGCGCCTGCCACTACGTTCAGCTATTTTTAGAGACAGGGTCTTATGCTTACTTATGCTCTTCTCAAACTGCTGAGCTCAAGCAATTCACCTGCCTTATCCTCCCAGAGTGCTAGGATTATAGGTGTGAGCTACCTCGCCCAGCCTCTATCAAGTTTTTTAAAAAAATCTAATTTGTATGTTTTTATGAGTTATATCCTTTGTTCTTTCTGTAATTCATTTTATTTTAAATTTTCCAAATCATATTTCTTTGTATTCCAAGAATAGTTCTAATCATGATTTTTTTTTTTTTTTTAGAGACAAGAGTCTCACTTTATCGCCCTTGGTAGAGTGCCTTGGCATCACACAGCTCACAGCAACCTCCAACTCCTGGGGTTAGGCGATTCTACAGGTGTCCTCCACAATGCCCAGCTCTTTTTCTGTTTTGCATGTCAGCGGAGGCTGGGTTTGAACCCACCACCTTCAGTATATGGGGCTGGCGCCCTACTCAATGAGCCACAGGCACCACCCCATTCCTGTTTTTTTATTGTAGGTTAAGAAGTAAATTCAGCGCGGCGCCTGTGGCTCAGCCTGTAGGGCGCTGGCCTCGTATACCAAGGGTGGTGGGTTCAAACCCAAACCCGGCCAAACTGCATCAAAAAAATAGCTGGGCATTGTGGCGGGCACCTGTAGTCCGAGCTACTTGGGAGGCTGAGGCAAAAGAATCACCTAAGCCCAAGGACTTGGAGGTTGCTGTGAGTTGTGACACTACAGCACTTTACCGAGGGTTAATAAGTTAAACTCTTGTTTCAAAAAAAAAAAAAAGAGGGCTGCATCTGTGGCTCATCGAGTAGGGCACTGGCCCCATATACCGAAGGTGGTGGGTTCAAACCTGGCCTCGGCCAGACCTGCAAAACAGAAAAATAGCTGGGTGTTGTGGCAGGTGCCTGTAGTCCCAGGTACTCGGGAGGCTGGGGCAAGAGAATCGCCTAAGCCCAGGAGTTGGAGGTCACTGTGACGCCACGGCACTCTACCGAGGACGATAAAATGAAACTCTTGTCTCTACAAAAAAAGTAAATTCAATTTGATAATGTTTTGTTGTCTGTGCAAAAGGAATTTGGAAGATTTTTTTTTTTTTGAGACAGTCTTACTATGTCCCCCTGGGTAGAGTGCCGTAGCGTCACAGCTCACAGCAACCTCAAACTCTTGGGCTTAAGCGATTCTCTTGCCTCAGCCTCCCAAGTAGCTGGGACTGTAGGTGCCCACCACAATGCCTGGCTATTTTTTTTGGTTGTAGTTGTCATTTGGCTGGCTTGGTCAAAGTTTGAACCCGCTACCTCCAGTGTATGTGGGTGATAAACTAGCTGATGAGTTACAGGTGCTGAGCCTTGGAAGATTTTTTTTTATCTTTTATTTTTCTGAAAGAGTTTGCATAATTTAGGGATTATTCCTTGAAGCCTATTTATCTTTTATTTATTTATTTATTTTTCCTTGAAGCCTATTTAGAAAGAACTCATCTTGAGCTTTTTTTTCCCCCTTTGATGTTAGGATATAGTAGGGTGGGTATCTTATTTTATTCTTTCATTTTTTTCAGTGGTTATACTCTTTAGGTGTTCTACTTCTGTATAAATTTTGCCAATATTTATTTGAAAATAATCATGATTACTCTTTTCTGTCAAATGGCATAAGTTGTACTTGGTATTCCATCAGATTCTTTGTTTTTGAGACAAAATCTCACTCTGTTGCCCAGACTAGAGTGCTATGGAGTTAGCCTAGCTCACAACCTCAAACTCCTGGGTTCAGGCCATCCTCTGCCCCATCCTCCTGAGTATCTGGGAGTATAGGCACCTACCACTATGCCGGTCTGATTTTTCTTTCTTTTTTTTTTTTTTTGAGACAGAGTCTCAGTTTATTCCCCTCAGTAGAGTGCTGTAGCATCACAGCTCACAGCAGCAACCTCCAACTCTTGGGCTTAGGCGATTCTTTTGCCTCAGCCTCCCAAGTAGCTGGGACTAGAGGCACCCGCCAGAATGCCCGGCTGTTTTTTTGTTGCAGTTTGGCCAGGGCCAGGTTTGAACCGGCCACCGTCAGTATATGGGGCCAGCTCCCTACTCACTGATCCACAGGTGCCACCCCTCATTTTTCTATTTTTAGTAGAGATTGAGGTCTCACTTTGCTTAGGCTGATCTTGAACTTCTGAGCTCAAGCAGTCCTCCCACCTTGGCCTCCCAGAGTGCTAGGACAACAGGTGTGATCCATCATGCCCAGTCTCTATCGAATTTTCTTTTCCTACTATAAAGGAAATAGCCAAGGCTGAGTAATTTGATAAAGAAAAGAGGTTTATTTGGCTATTGGTTCTGCAGACTGTATAAGAAGCATGGTGCCAGGATGTGCTTCTGGTGAGGGCCTCAGGAAGTCTTATGTATATGTAATTAGAGCTCCTTTTTCTACTGGGGGTGCTAAAAAATGTATACACCTTCAAAGTGATGTTACTTGTGTATAATTCTTGAGACAGAGTCTCACTTTGTTGGTCGAGTGCTCTGGCGTCATAGCTCACAGCAACTTCAGACTCTTGGGTTCAATAGATCCTCTTGCCTCAGTTTTTCATTCTTGTATAGACAGGGTCTCTTGGTCAGGCTGGTCTCGAACTCATGAGCTCAAGCAATCCAGAACCACCTTGGCTTTCCTGTTTCTGTTATACAGTACATGGCTTCTGCTCCATCAGGGAATTCATGGTGTAGAAAAAGGATATCAGTGAAGAGTGTGACAGAACTTCCAATTTATTTTTAAGATTCAGACAGAATGCAAACCCAGGACACTTAAGGTAGTCAAACATGATTTTAAAGGTGCTAAGAGCCAGACACCTACCCACCCACATACCTCTTAAACATATAAAGTAAATATTCCACAGCTAACCTCCAGTCATAAACTCCAACCCTGGTTATTCAGCTTCTAAATCGAATAGGAAAGGTCAAGAGATTGTGGAGTTCGTGAATACTGTCCTATTACAACTTCTGTCGAGGAGTCAACCTGGAGTGCTACAAAGGATGCAACCTCTTGGGGTTAGGGGCTGTCTTAGTCTGTTTGCATTGCACTACTATAAAAGAAATAGCCAAGGCTGAGTAATTTGATAAAGAGGTTTATTTGGCTCTTGGTTCTGCAGACTGTGTAAGAAGCATCGGGCCAGCATCTGCTTCTGGTGAGGGCCTCAGCAAGACTTATGGTGGGAGAGGGAAGGGGAGCAAGTGTGTCACGTGGTGAGAAAGGGTGCCAGACAGAAGGGGAGGTGGCAGGCTTTTTTAAACAACCATCTCTCCATGTAAACTAATAGAGCAAGAACTCACTCATTACTACAGGAAGGACACAAAGCTATTCATGAGGGATCTGACTCCATGACCCAGCACCTCCCACTGGGCCCCACCTCCAGCAGTGAGATTCAAATTTTGACATGAGATTGGGAGGGCAAATATCTAAACTGTATTATGGACAAATTGTGAATCTGTGTGTAAGTATTTAGATGGTGGCATTATGGAAAATAGATAACAAATTCCCTACACTTAGTAATGTTAGGTAGTACCCCTCTCGCCATGAGTAAAGACTTCCTGAGGCCCTCACCAGAAACAGATGCTGGCTCTGTGCTTATATAGTCTGCAGAACCAAGAGCAAACACACCGCACAATTCACCCATTTAAAGTATACAGTTTAATAGTTTTGATTATTTACATATATGTGAAGCCATGATTACAGACAATTTTAAAACATTTTCATCACTTCAAAAGGAGACTTTCCCCTGCCCTTTACCTATACCTCCATCATTCCAAATATACTCTTGCCCTTATGTTGTCCTTAATTTTTATTATGGAGAATTTTAACTACACAAAATATAGGTCACACGTAATGCAATAAGTTTTAACACCACTGTGAAACAAAGCCTCTATTCCTATCTTCCAATTTATAGTAAATTTAGGAGAAACAGACAAATCAATTGATTTTTTTTGTTAAGTCAATATGAGACCGAGACTCGTCAAAAAACCAGAGGAAAAAAAGTGGTAGAACTGTTCTAGATTAAAAGGCATTCTTCAGAGACACAGCAATCAAATGTAGTGGGTAAACCCTGGTTAAAAAAAAAAAAAAAGTAGCTCTGGATGGCGCCTGTGGCTCAAAGGAGTAGGGCGCTGGCTCCATATGCCAGAGGTGGCAGGTTCAAACCCAGCCCTGGCCAAAAACAAACAAACAAAAGGTAGCTGTGTTATCTGGGGAATAATGAGGAAATTGGAATATGAGATCAAGATAATATTCCATTTGATGATATAGAATTATTTGTAGATTTTTAAGTGTGACTGGTATTTTAGTTATATAGAATATAAACCCTTTCTCTCACTGTCTCTGGTGAAGACTGCTGCAGTTCTCTGTAGGTAAGTTCTTCTAATAAATGGTTGTAATGATTAGCCTGGTGTTTAGTGCTTCTATCTTTGGAGTCCCAAATCGGCCCCATCTTGGGACAGTTTGGGGCAGTCTCTCAGGAATACTCCTGTACTGCCACATTTGGGGTGATTCCAGCCATAAGTTCAACACTTTCACTTTTATACTTTTGAAGTATCTTTTGATCCTTTCTTATGTCCTGAAAGACATATCCTCAAATAGATGGTGGATTTCCAAATGGAAACATCACATTACCATGATTTTTTTTTTTTTTTTCGAGACAGAGCCTCAAGCTGTCACCCTAGGTAGAGTGCTATGGCATCACAGCTCACAGCAGTCTCCAACTCCTGGGCTCAAACAAGACTCCTACCTCCGCCTCCCAAGTAGCTGGGACTATAGGCGCCCGCCACAACGCCCGGCCATTTTTTGGTTGCAGCTGTCAGTGTTGTTTGGTGGGCCCAGGCTGGATTCAAACCCGCCAGCTCAAGTGTACGTGGCTGGCACTGAGCCACATTACCATGATTTTTACAAATAAAGTAAGACCTGAACAACTGGATGTTGATTTCATTTACCCAAATACGTGTTGGAATTCCTTTGGCTATAGATGTCATGATACAGATTTGGCTCTTTGGCTCTGAATATTTAGGCAATTATGTCTCAAAAATACTTTGGTTTCTGAGCAGTGACATTCTGGACTGGATGAATAGATTTTTTGTAGGAATAATATATGCTTGTAGATAAGGGCAACAAGCTGGATGGGGAGCTGGAATTTGTATTTTTATTTTCATTTATTTATTTTATTTATTTTGAGACAGAGCCTCAAGCTGTTGCCCTGGGTAGAGTGCTGTGGCATCACAGCTTACAGCAACCTCCAACTTCTGGGCTCAAGCAATTTTCCTGCCTCTGCCTCCCAAGTAACTGGGACTACAGGCACCTGCCACAACGCCCGGCTATTTTTTTTTGGTTGCAGCCATCATTGTTGTTGGGTGGGCCCGGGCTGGATTTGAACCCACCAGCTCAGATGTATGTGGCTGGCACCTTAACTGCTTGAGCCACAGGCGCTGAGCCTGGAATTTGTATTTTTAATATGCATCCAAGTCATACTTATGCTTTTGTAAAATTTGAGAATGACCAGACTAGAATATTAGTGAATAATTATTACTCCCTGGGACTGGAGCAAACTGAATCAGAGTTAATGAACCAACCCAAATTTTAGAGTAGGTGAAAAGGAAGACCAAGTTGAACATCATAATTGCCCTAATGTACATGACTATTTTTAAGCATTTCCTGATGCAGTAGCAATAGTCTGTGCCCCTTGCTAGAGCATCCTGAGTTGTCTCAGCATCAATTGTGGGGGTGTGAACTTGTATAGGACTTACCATGTGTGGCAGAGTTGTGCCACCTATATGAGTGATGGAAAGGAAAACTCCTGGGGTAGGCTTTATTCATTACATATTTGTTGATTGATGAAATGCTTCAAAAGCTCAATTTTCAGATGACTTCTTTATAAATATTATCTGGTTTACCTCATCCTATCCTATACGGTGACAACACCTAAATTTACATCTCCTCCTGTGATTTAGGACTCCAAACTCCTATTCCGACCACCTGTTTGCCATTTCTCTTGAATGTCTAATTGGGATCTCTAACTTACACATCCCAAAACAAAACTATTAATCCCTCTCCCTAACCCTGTTCCTTTTAGGCTACACCATTTCCAAAAGACAAACTTGCGTTGTTGCTCTGATCAATAACCATGGAGTCATCCTTAATTAGCATTCAACTCATTAGCAAATCATGCTGGCCATGTCTTCAAAGTATTTGAAGAACCATTTCTCACCACCTCCATCACTTCCAAATTACTCCAGGCCACCATCTTTCCTTACCTGGAATGTTGCATTAGTGCCTTAATCTCCCCGATTCTACTCTTACCCTCCTTCTGTCTGTTCTCAAAAGGGCAGCCAGTGCAAACTTTGAAAAGTAAGTTGTGGAATGAAACTTTCATGCAAGGTATATTTGACTTGAATACACCTAATGGGACAAGGCGTTCACTTTTTTTTTCCTACTGTAATCGCAGTACCTGGCACAGTGACATAGTAGGCAGCCAATACTTATTTTCATATGCTGCCAATAAGCCATAGCTGACTCTGGCTTTGAGATTGAAAGATGCAGGATCTGCGGAAACAAACATGACCTTGCTGCTCAGCAACCGGACCTGGAAGTGTGACTTCAAGGAGTCTCATTCTGTGGAAGGAGGCCTGGCCGCCCAGTGGATTGGTATCGCTTCTTCTCGCCCTACCGGCGTTCCTTCCCGGGTCCTCTTCACCTTGCCCGAAGGCGCCCAGTCCTCCCAGCCAATGGAAGGGTAACGCCCAGGTGGGAGGCGGGGCCAGAACGCTCCACCGCCGTGCTGTGCTTCCGAGGGGGCGGGGGTACTCCAGCCCGGGGCACAGAGACGCGGAGCCCTCCTGGATCCTAGAAGGGCCGGAGGGGCAGGTCAGGGTGGGAGTTAGTGGGAGTCGCTGACGCAATTCCTTCTTTGCTTTGTTCCAAGATGCGGGTCTGGCGTGTACGGTGAGGGGTGCGCGGCAGCCTGGCGTGGGGGTCTTGCCAGGTTCTGGGAGTGTGTGGGGCGCACCGGCTGGGAGCCAGGCCTCCTCCTCTGCGGTTGCCCGCTGTTGAGACCAGTGCGGCCTCCAAGGGGTTGCTGCAGCCGCCGCCGCCTCTTGTTCAGCGTTGCCTCTTTGTCTTGGTTTTAATCTGCAACTTCTCGTAGCTGCTGTCTCGGACCAGGCTGGTGGTGGTGACAATACTGTGTCATCTCTGCATCCTAGCTGGTGGGCTGTCTGCGTAATAGGGATCCACGGTCCGCCCAGGCTCTCAGGTCTCCACAGCCCCTGAGTATTTGACTCAGATCACCAGTCCTACTTCCGTTACTCGTGAGGAAACTAGGATCTAAAGAGGGGCAGAGTCTTGCCCAATGTTATTCATTCATTTATTCATTCAACAAATATTTCTTGAGCACCAGCCCAGTAGTGTGCTGGGTCCTGGGGTTACAGTTGGCATATAAGACAGAATTAAATTCTGTTAGGGAAGACATCGAACAAGCTTGAAGAGCGAAGAGGGATGCATTTTATGAGGCCTAATAATCCTAAGAAATGGATAATTAGTAAAAAAAATTCATTTTCTGGAGTTCCTTTTAAGCCTCATTTCTTCCTGTCTTTCTAAAGACACTTGACTCAGCAAATTTTCTGTCTTGTCCCCACTTGCAAAACTTTCTGTGCAAGGCTGGATTGCAGAGAACTTCTCAATTGGAATGCATCTTGCAGTTAGAGGCTTTTAGATATAACTAGAACAGGTGAAAAGGCTGGCTGTGGGGTGATGGAATGAAGAGTTTCTTCAGACACTGGGGGCTTGTCACTCGCTAGTTGTATGACTTTCAGCAAGTCATTCAATCATGAAGTCATGAGTTTCATTTTCTCATCTTTAAAGTAAAAATGATCCTCCTCACTGCTCACAGTTCTTTAACAAGGGAATTTACCTAAGGGTGAGACCCTGCACTGAGTGTCTTGGAGTTGAAGTCTCAGAGAACTCAATCATTTATTTCTATTTACAGTGATTCAAGACCCCATCAGGATCTTCCTCACTGAACCCATGGAAGAGATCAGGCAAGATCTGTGCTGGGCAAATCCTTTGGATTGAGGCTCCTGTGCATAGGAGTGCAAGTGAGTCATTCCTTTCTCTCCTGGTCAGGTGAAACATAGATTGTGAAGTCTGGGGACAGGAATCCTGCCTCCTGAAGACACGGAGACCAGGGTTGAAAGGGAGCATTTCCCAATGGTTATTTCTCAAACAGGAGAAAAGTACTGAAGTGAGGGCAAGGGTCTGGATCTTAATGAGTAGAGTTTGGGGGTGGGAGTATGGCTGATACAATAGAACTCAAAGTTGGGCAGCGTGAGACTTAAATTTGAGTCCTAGCTTTCCTTTAAGTTCCAGTTTCCATATCTTTACATTTAGAAGTAAGACTAGGTAGTCTGAGAGGTCTCTTCTAGTTCTAACATTCTGAGACTTTCCAGGTAGTGGACTTGGCCAATCTCTAGGCCCTTGGATAGCTATCGAGATAGAATTGCCAATAATGCAAATATACCATCATGCTATTTCTCAGATAATATGAGACAAAAAAAGAATAAACAGATGGAGGAGGGATGGTGGTGGTGATGTGCAGATTCACCTCTCACCATCCCTTTAGATGTACTTAAAATATTAGATAGAATCTTGAACTTGTTTAACATTTCAAATCAAACAACACTTACTGAGGCTTCTTTGTGCCCAGGCACTGTGTGGTATCTACAGGTGAATATAGTGGATACTATTTTCTGGGAGCTTAGAGCTTAATGTGTACATGGGAGGGTGGGGGATATAGACATACACACAAGGCATTCGACTATAATACAAACTCTGTATCACAAATTTATTACTATTTTTTGGCCAGGGCTGAGTTTGAACCCACCACCTCCAGCATATGTGGCTGGCGCCCTACTCCTTTGAGCCACAGGCACCACCCTATTATTTTTTTTTTATATGTCAGGTATATTAGTTTTTCCATTGTGGTGTTAGCTTTTGTTTTAGGCCTTTCCCTAAGAGTAAGTAGTCCATTTATATTTTCTTCTATTTTTTACTTATTTTTTTTTGTGACAGAGTCTCATTATGTTGCCCTCGGTAGAGTGCTATGACATCACAGCTCACAGCAACCTCAAACTCTTGGGCTTAAGTGATTCTCTTGCCTTAGCCACCCAAGTAGCTGGGACTACAAGCACCTGCCACAATGCCCGGGTATTTTTTTGTTGCAGTTGTCATTGATTAGCTGTCCTGGGCCGAGTTTGAACCTGCCACCCTCAGTATATGTGGCTGGTGCCATAACCACTGTGTTACAGGCACTGAGCCTCCTTTCAGCTTTTACATTTCACTCATTTGTATTTTTTTGTTTGTTTTGTTTTGTTTTTTGCTTCCTTGTTTTCAAAGTTTTTATGTTTATTTTTATTTTTTTTGAGACAGAGTCTCAAGCTGTCACCCTCAGTAGAGTGCTGTGGCATCATAGCTCAGAGAAACCTCAAACTCTTGGGCTCAATCGAGCCTCTTGCCTCAGGTTTTCTACTTTTACAAGAGACGAGGTCTTGCCTTTGCTCATGCTGGTCTGGAATTTGTGAGCTCATGCAGTCCACCTACCATGGCCTCCCAGAGTGCTAGAATTAAAGGCATGAGCCACCACGCTTCACCTTTAAATTGGTTTAGAGATGGAGCCTTTTTTTTTTTTTTTTTTTTGAGACAGAGTCTCATTTTGTCGCCCTGCTCACAGCAGCTTCCAACTCTTGGGCTCACATGATCCCCTTGCCTCAGCCTCCCGAGTAGCTGGGACTACAGGTATCTGCCACAATGCCCAGTTATTTTTAAGAGATGGGGGTCTCACTCTTGCTCAGGAGGGTCTTGAACCTGTGAGCATAGGCAATTCACCCACCTCGGCCTCCCAAGTTCTAGAATTACAGGCATGTGCCACCAAAAGATTTATTTTTTATTTTTTTCCTCATGGAACTTTCTTTTTTTCTTTTTTTTATTGCAGGTTAATGTGACAGTATAAACAAGCAATTCACAATGTTTAAATTTGTTAGGTCCCTTATGTCCTGCATCCAAAGGGTATGCCATATACCCCTACATTGTGCCTATCCAAATCCCCTCTCCTTTGTTCCCCCTTCCCCCAACTTGAATTGAAATGAGTTTTTCTCCTATGTGGGTATGAATTAGATTATCTACTGGCTTCATATTAGTATTGAGTGCATTGGATATTTGCTTTTCAGTTCTTGTGATGTTTTACTAAGAAGAATATGTTTCAACTCTATCCAGGTTAATACAAAAGATGTAATGTCACCATCTTTTTTATGGCTGTATAGTATTCCATGGTATGCTTATACCACAGTTTGTTTATCCATTTCTGAGTTGATGGGTGTTTAGGTTATTTCCATGTCTTGGTGATTGTAAATTGAGTTGCAATAAACAATCTAGTGCAAATGATTTTTTGTTCTTCGAGGTAGATCCTAGTAATGGGATTATGGGGTCAAATGGGAGATCTAATTTGAATTCTATGAGGATTCTCCATATTTCTTTCCAAAGAGGCTGTATTAGTTTGCATTCCCATGTTCATTTGTCTTTTGAATTTATTTTCAATGATTTCCTCTTATTTCTTTCTTATTCCTTTGCAGTTAATCAATAACTAAGGACCATTACTCAGAGAGACCCAAACAGGCAGGTGATGCTTGCTTTCCTGGGTAAAGCCTCTCTCTCCCTTTCTTTCTCTCTTTCTGTCTCCTTCTGAGAATAGGACTCTGCTTTCCTAGGTTCTTCACAGCCTGAAATGGATAGTTGTCCTGGGGTCAGAACACTTACACCAGTCTCACAGATTTGTGGTTTGGAGATCTGTGGGGTCTTATTGGTCCTCATCCATTTGCAGGCTGCCTGAGGTTGTGCTTTTGTGCACAGCTACCTAGATACCCCTAGTGTCCTCTTTAGTGCCTGGGAATTCTTCCACAATTTCTGAAGAAATTTCCCAGTCAGTCAGGCAGTGGGCAGCAAATAGTTAGGTTTTCTTTTGATCAAACTCTTCTCAAACTGGTCCTCCCTGATCTCCTGTCCTAGTCTTGCTTCCTCCTCAGGTCCCCCAGAACTGCCCTGGGCTTCCTTCCAGTGCACCTCTGTGCTTTTTCATTCTTCCACTCTACCACTTCTAACCCAAGTCCCTTTCTTAACAAACTTACGCATTTTCATGACTTCCTCGTTCCTTTGTCTTATCGTTCTCAAATTTGCATTCCTGATATATTCCTCCTTCCCTAGTCTAAAGTGTTTTCCCATGTCCCCATCTTGCTAGTGACACTACCATTCTTTTTCTTTTTTTGGCTAGGGCCGGGTTTGAACCCACCACCTCCGGTATATGGGCCCGACACCCTACTCCTTGAGCCACAGGCTCCGCCCAACACTACCATCTTGATACTCCAACATGGGTCTGATGACCTTGGATTATTTCCTTCAACCATCCTCTATATCCAGTCTAACGTATGTGGATGCTTTCCAGAAAATATCTGGATTTCATTCTTAAGAGCAAGGTCTTCCTATCTTATTCATTTGTTCATTCAGCAAACATTTGTTCATTCATTCAACAAACATTTATTGGGCATCTACAAAGTGCCAGGCCCTCTAATGGTTATCCCTACTGCATTCCAAAAGTTGTCTCCCAACTCATTTCTCTTTTTTCTTTTCTTCTTTTCCCCCTCTGATCCTTTTGTGCTAGTCTTCCCAAAGGATTATTTTCCTAATTCCATTGTATTTTTGTAAGTTAAGGAGGACACTGTTAAATAAGCTGCTAAGATAGCAGCAGTGTTCTGGGAAAAGCAGGCTATATAATTATCCTACTCCTGGATGACATTTCTTGGATTCTTTTCTTTTTATTTCCCTTAATTTACTGCCATAGAATACCCCAGAAGACCTCTTTCCTTTGTTTTCCACTTCACGAACCTGAGAGAAACATGAATGTTGTGGGAGGTAGTGGAGAAAGAAACATGGGAACTAAAAAAAAAAGAAATACGGGAACTAGGGGAAGTGAATGGTGATTGTGAATGATGATCCTTGAAAAACTATTGACAAGTGAGAAAGAGAAGGGAAGTAACAAGGGAGAATAGAAGAGTGGAAAAAAGAATGTACAGTGGAGAAAGAAAATTAAGGGTTGATTTCACTCTTCCGTTTAGAACTTGTTTCCCATGACATTAGTTTGTATCCATTTTTTTTTTTTTTTTTTTTTTTTTTTTTTTGACAGAGCCTCAACCTTTCACCCTGGGTATTGTGCCCTGGCCGAAACCCAACCCGCCACCCCCCA
>CAUYRH010083945.1:0-23096 GCA_963574655.1 Perodicticus potto | reverse complement strand
AGGGCCTGTTTTCCTACTTTTGATAAGGATCATTTCTGCAGGAAGGAAGTGTTTGGTGAAAGGCAGTTTAACTGGGTGGATTCCACATTTTTAAAAAGGAGTTCTGCCAGGCAGCTAATCATTACAGTAGTTGTTGAGCTTGTTAGGTAGGTGGTGGTGGTGGGGGGGGGGGTGCTGAGAAATCTCTCAGGTGACTCACTATAGGCTTTAATGGTAGATTTGTATGAAAAGCTTAGGTGAGCCAGCACTTGACCCTTTGTTTGGTGGACAGGAGATGGTTATCTCTTGATTTCTCACATCATTTCCCATTTCTCTGAAGTCTTCACACAGACTGTTTATCTGAGCACCCACATCCCATCACTAGGGTTGCTAACAATGGTGGCAGATGGAGAAAAAAAGAATTTCTCTGGTTTTCAAAAGGAACTAGAAGCTTCAGTATACCAGAGTGGTGATAACTCTGGAATCTGGAACAAAGGCTTTCTGAGAAGCACTCATTTAATTAAGATTTAGGTTCAGGGAGGATTGTGGTTTTGCCCAAGACCACAAAGGAATCTCATCAGCATCCTATTCACTATGCCAGGTGCTGCTTCCAGTTGTAGACTGTTCCAGCAAAGGGTCCCCACAGTCTGTGAGGCAAGAGGGACTTCCTGTCCCTGTAGACCCTCTGAGGGGGCCTCTGACCTAAGTGCTATTAAGTAACAGCTAGATCTCAAGAGGGTGTGGAGGGAGTGCTAGGTGCTTGGGAATAACCAAGTCCAACGTTGAATGCTGACATTACATTAATGATCCAGTGGACCAAAACATTTTGTGTTTTCCTTACATTCTTTTCCCATTTCCAGCTTCCCCCTCCCCCAACCCCCTTTGGCAAGCACAAACGTCATGAGTTTGTATCAGGCACATGACTGTAGGCATTTGCATTAGACCACCAGTGTGACTGTCACACTGGAGATTAGATAAGCTGCAGTTGCATTCATATTTTTTCCAAGCAAAAACTGCACATGGGGTGGGGGGGAAGGCAAAGAAGACTCAGAATAGAAACAACTTACCATAGAGGGTAGAGGAAGCTTCTGTAGAGAGTAATAGACTCTGGAGGAGGGAAGTAAAAATTAAGGTGTATCTTTGTACCTTTGTGTCACTGTGATAAAAATTAGCATTGAGCTCTATTTAGGGACTGTATAGTTGATAATCTTTGCTTACCTCTAACCTTTAAAGACCATATTTCTATCACATGCTGTGGATTCACAGCAGCTCCTATTTCAAGGTCCTGATTTCATCCTTCATAAATTTGACCTCATTGGTTTTTTTCCCTGTACCTTTAAGAAGGAGTAGTGAGGGGGCGGGAGGGTGTCATTAAAACATGAGCCAGGTCTGTCCAAATTAACAGTTTTGTTTCCTTAGTTTGATTAGCGTGGTAAAAACTTAAAATGTCATCTTTCTCATGAATTTAATAGGTTACAACCCTGCATAGTGCTAAACATCTTCAAATAATCAAAGCAAACCAGTTTTTATTGATGATTTTAAGGTATGAATTCAAATATAAGTAAATGATTAAGTGAGAATAAAGTCTTAATATGTATCTCCCACTTTTTGTCTACCACCCTTCTTCAGCAGCCCACCTTCCCAAATACTGTAGACTGTCAGGAATCATATTGTTGTCATTGTTAGAAAAATATAAGAAGCTTCTGTTTTTGAATGCAGTTTAGGCAGCAGACTGTTTTAACAAGGGAATTCTCGGTAAAGGGCACGTTGACAAAGCCTGATATCCTGAGTAATCCTCTACCTTGCCTGTCTCTCCTAACCCAGAAAACAGAGGATGTCCCTGTTAAAATGCCAACCAAGTGCTATCAGGGAAGCGGTGGCAGCAGCAGCAGCCTCTCTTCCCAGAGCTCTTCCGGAGGATCTTCACACTGTGCTAAGGAGCAGCTTCCAAAGTACCAGGTGAAATCACCTCTCCCATGGGAACAGCTGCAGGGTGAAAGGAGAATGAGGCCTGCTTGGGGGCTCTTCTCCAGAATGTGAGAACAAGTGTCAACAGAGCATTCTTAAAGTGTTTCTTATCCATATTGTTTTTTCCCACTTTGGCTTTTATCTCTCAGTAAAAACTGTGATACAGCTCAATACGTACTGAGTGAGAAAGAGACATTAGAAATCAAGTTAATTATCATGTTTCTTATGCTTTGCTGTCACATGCAGAATAATAAACGTGTATTTTCCAGTTTTGTTATGAGAACTCATAAGGATTCTGGGAATGCATATGGGGACCATAAGAAAATAGAATTTGCAAATAGAAGGAAGAAACCCTTGCATAGGTGAAGAAAGAAATGGGAAGATGTAACTTGAAAATGAAGGATACAGAACTGGTGGCATTTTTTAACACCGTGTGTGTGTTTTAGGGTTATTGAGAAACATTGACTGACTAGAAGAAATGTTTTGTAAATACTAAAAAGCAGATGGGTATTAATTGATGAAGGATATATCAAATGTCTTTTAAACCCATATAGAATCTTGCCTTCTGTGTTGCTGGAAAAGCAAAGATAGGGGAATTACCAACAGCCACAGCACTAGAGGGCTTTGCTAATTTCCTAGTTAGGATTTGTGCAGTGCATTTTCCTTACTTCACAATGTTCCTGGTTCTCAAAGAAGTTTGCAATTCGAAATTTTATAAAGTGATATTTTCAGCTACTTGAGAATCACAGTTGGCATGTGGCCCTTGTACCCCAAGAAAAAGCAGATTATAAAATGGAGGAGGTGGGGGGAAGTTACTAATAAAGAATGTGAAAGACAGTTGGTTTCTGTCTGCCTGTAGTGCAGAAGGTGGTGTGAGCTTTAACCAAAGAGAGGAACCTAGTTAAATAGGCTGAAAGAAGTGTTTCTTTCTATATCTGCAACCATGTCTCAGTAGGTGTGTACATGTGTGTCAGTGTATGTATATGTGTGTGTGTATATGGAATTTAAAAAAATTAAAAGGACGGTGCCTATGGCTCATTGAGTAGGGCACTGGCTCCATATACCAAAGGTGGAGGGTTCAAACCTGGCCTCGGCCGAACTGCAAAAACAGAAAAATAGCTGGGCGTTGTGGGGGCACCTGTGGTCCCAGCTACTCAGGAGGCTGAGGCAAGAGAATCACCTAAGCCCAGGAGTTGGAGGTTGCTATGAGCTGTGGCACTCTACTGAGGGTGACAAAGTAAGACTCTGTCTCTACAAAAATAATAATAATAATAAAATAAAAAGATTCAGAAGAAAGAGTTAAGGATGATGCCGGTGTTTTGCCTTAGGTGGAACGCTCACTACAGAGAATCGGGCTGGTGGGTAGGGTGCAGAGAGATAGTTATTTTGTTTTTGGTTTGCTTGACATTCACGTCCATCCTGTTCGTAAGTGTGCCACCAGCACCTACCATGGGTGCAAAGAAGACTATACCCCAGTGCATTCATTCACACATCACATACAGTATTCAGTATGTGAGTGAATGCCTGGGGTGTAGGATCCTAGAGCTCATAGAGAGGTCTGGGCCTAGAGCTAAAGACAAAGGGTAGGTGTATTCTATGTAAATAATAATCAAAATTAGAAGAATGGTTGAAAATGCAGGCACTGAGTCGGAGTGCCCGCTGAGGAACCAACCATGTTCCAGGAATAATATGAGAGATTCAAAAAGGAGAATAAATTGACAGCATCAAATATAGTGAAAGAAGTTGAATATAGCAAACTGTAAAGTGTGCATTGGATTTGATGGGGGGGGTGTAGTTCATCATCTGAGGAGCTGGGATAGATGGAGCATTAGAGGCAAAGCCAGGCTGCAAGAGGGTAGCGGGCTCACCAGATTGGGGCAAGGGGAGGTAGCACCATTTCCCTTTTGGATGGCAAAAGGTGTGAGAAGGACTTGTCAGAAGTAGGAGGGGTCAGAAATTTTTGAAATATTTTTATAAAACTTAAGAATTATCAGACCATCTGTAATCTTTTGGAGCCTCACAAAACCCTGCCTGCACCAACCAATTGGCATTTTTGATCAACACTGTTAATTATTTTGTTGAATTATAATGAACCCTAATTCTTTTCAGGATGTGTTCCTAGTACCAAAAGAGTTACTCTGTTTCTTTCATAATTTAATCTTTTTATTTAGTGTTTATAAATAAAGATAATAGCAATCTTTGTTTCTCATAGCAAGAATAAAAATGAACTCTGAAAAACACTTGGATCCCATATGAAGATATTGTATAAAGAAGAAATTAATGGACATTAGTAATAATATGAGAGGAAAACAGGCAATCACCATTATAGATTAAGATTATAAAATGACCAGTTGCAGCATTGAGAAATAGTTGTAATTACCGACTAAACTAATGAGGAACCCAGAAATGATAAACATTATTTTCTATCACATTGCACATCTTCTTGCTCCACATACTAACAAAGGTTTTGGTTTCTCGCATGTAGTACACAAGACCAGCTTCCGATATCAACATGTTAGGGGAAATGATGTTTGGCTCAGTTGCAATGAGTTACAAAGGCTCCACCTTAAAGATACACTATATACGGTGAGTCTGGGCTTCCCTTTTTACCGGTTGTAAGAAGTGGAATGGTGATATTCACTCCTTAACTGAAAAATGCATTTTTCTCCCCTTTTTCTCCTTTTTCTTATTCTTCTCTCCCCTCTACCACCAGCTCTCCTCCACAACTGATGATTAGTAAAGTCTTCTCTGCAAGAATGGGCAGCTTCTGTGGAAGTACAAATAAGTAAGTGTGGAGTCTTGTGCTCTCTTCCCCCCCTCATCTTTCTAAATGCCTGTTTCTGGACAGAGTAATTCTTCAAAGGTATTTCGAAATGAGAAGCAAAACGCTTCCAAGTTAACAAAGAGGATTGAAAAGTGGTCATTTGAGCTGGGCTCTGTGGCTCATGCCTGTAACCCTGGCACTTGGGGAGGCTGAGGTAAGTGGATTGTTGAGCTCAGGCGTTTGAAACCAGCCTGAGCCAGAGTGAGACCTGTCTCTAGAAATAGATGGGCATGGTGGCGGGCACCCATAGTCCCAGGTACTCAGGAGGCTGAGGCAAGAGGATCACGTGAACCCAAGAGTTTGAGGTTGCGGTGAGCTATGACATCCCAGCACTCTACTGAAGGTGACAAAGTGAGATGCTGTCTCAAAAAAATAAATTAAATAAAATACAAGTGGTCATTTGTCCTGTAAACAGTGAATGGGAAAAGGCTTTTTGCCTTTTGACTTTATCAGGTAGCCTTAAAGACAGATGACTGTCCTTATATGTTTTGAATCTCCATTTGTTACCCACTACGTTCCCAGTGGCAGTAACCAAGTTTTAATTCCTTGGAAAATTGAAAGATAAAGGAAATAAAGGAAGGGGCTACATTAATGATTTTAACGTATTTTCTAATATTTCATCTTTTTAAAAAATCGTATTTATTTATTTCTGAAGGATTGAAGTACATGATGAATGTTTCCAGGCTGAGTCACCCCTGTAAGAATGGGTTGCCATCCATTCCGAGTAACCATTGATTGATACTTAGGCCATGCATTATTTTCATTTTCATCCTGATGTTTTTCCCTCTAATTTTACACTTCTGCATAGACTAGGAATACTGGAATGTTTAATAACTTAAACTCTCAACTTGGCACATTTGTTCAAATATTTTTTCAAGGGGAATTATTTTATATACATATATTTGGGTACTATTTAGTATGTCTTTCCTTACTCTTCAACAAAACAGTTTGAGCAGTTAACATTGGACTGTCATGACTTAAGCCAGTATGAGAATTAGTGTTTATTTTTTATGAGATCTTCTTTCTTCAGACCACTAGGATTACTGAATGTTTATTATTCTAACTCCTTGTAATGAAACATTGAGCTTAAATTTAACTAAAAATTATTTTGGCTTTACTATGTTGTATTATCCACAAAATATTGATATTTATTTTACTTGTCAATGCAATGAATTATTAATTTCTATTTGCCTTACTTTTCCCTGTGTGTGTGTGTGGGGGGTGGGGGTTGTGCTGTGTTGCCTGGGCTAGAGTGGATTATAGCTCACAGCAACCTCAAACTCCTGGGCTCAAGCAATCCTCCTGCCTCAGCCTCCGATAGGTGCCCACCAAAATACCCAGCTAATTTTTTCTGGTTTTAGTAGAGACAGGTTCTCACTCTTTTTTAGGCTGGTTTTAAACATCTGAGCTCAAGTGATCCTCCTACCTCAGCCTCCCAGATTGCTAGGATTACAGATGTGAGCCACTGCACCCAGCCTTCCCTCATATTTTTTGAGTAATACCAACTTTTGTGAAATCAACTTTTTATAAGAATCCTAATTTCTGGGTGGCGCCTGTGGCTCAGTGAGTAGGGCACCAGCCCCATGTACTGAGGGTGGCGGGTTCAAACCTGGCCCCTGCCAAACTGCAAAAAAACAAAACAAAATAAATAGATTTAAGAAAAAAAAAATCCTAATTTCTTTTTTTTTTTCTTTTTTTGGAGACCGAGCCTCAAGCTGTCCACCTGGGTAGAGTGCCGTGGCATCACAGCTCACAGCAACCTCCAACTCCTGAGCTCAAGCGAGTCTCCTGCCTCCGCCTCCCAAGTAGCTGGGACTACAGGCGCCCACCACAATGCCCGGCCATTTTTTTTTTTTTTTTGGTTGCAGCCATCATTGTTGTTTGGCGGGCCTGGGCTGGATTCGAACCTGCCAGCTCAGGTGTACATGGCTGGTGCCTTAGCCCGTTGAGCCACAGACGCCAAACCAAGAATCTTAATTTCTGTTATAGCTTACGCCTGGAAAAATTTGTTAAATTGTTATGAACGTTAACTAAGAGTTAAAATGAATTTCATTTTGAGAGTTTATATAAAATCCTTAAAATGAATTATAACATCTTGGGTGTCAGTCACTGAAGCAAAATTCAGAGTTTGTTGTTCCATTATATAATATGAAATTATTAGAAGTATAGTTATTTGGTTGTATGGGTTGAACTACCTTTAAAAGCATTTTTTTTCTCCAATGAATTCTTCTAAAACTGCCAGTTTAATTCCCCTTTAATAGTTGTGAGACTTTATAAAGAAAAGTATTGAATGACTACTGGGGTTTTATCTGTATTTAGAAGTCTACTAGAAAACAGCTTTAGTAGCCTGTTGACATTTTTGTCCTCTCTCTTCCTTTCTTCCCCTCTCTGGATTTAGCTTGCAAGACAGCTTTGAATACATCAACCAGGATCCTAATTTGGGAAAACTGAACACAAGTCAGAATAGTTTGGGTGCCTGTCGTACTGGAAGTAACCTAGGTAAAATCAGACACACAAATCCTTTCTTTGTAAAGATCAGTATCATGGGTGTGTGTTGTGCTTTATTTGAGTTTGTTGTGTTTTGTTTTTCTTTTGCATTGCCTTTAATCTGTCTTTATTTTGTGTGTGTGTGTGTACTCTGTGCCCTCGTCATGTGTTTCTGTTTAGGTCTGCTGCAAGCATGCAGCAGCAAACTGCTGCAGGGGGTAGCTGAAGGAGGACCCCTCCGGCTGACCCGGAGTGCTTCTTTCTTTGCAGGTTTGTGTGGAATGCTGCGTACAGTGTGCCCCACACACGTTAACAAATCCATGCAGATTCTTAGAAAAAATCCTGTTTGTGCCTCTCTAGAAATCCCAGGGGCTCTTGTCGTAAAAGAAATTAGTTTCAAATGAAGCCAAATTCATGGTGTTTAAAAAATTCCACCAGTGAACTTCTATGTAAATGTCTTCACTAATATGCCAGTGTAAGCTGATTTTGATCTGAAATGAGCCCTTAGTGTTTCTAAGAGGATTATATTTTCCATTTTTTTTTTCTGGGCCTATTCTACTGCTACAAACTGCTTCCCTTTGCTGTGGTATATTTTATCCATTCCCCTGCATCCTCACCTGCACGGAGTTTCTTTAAAAGTCACCCTAATAAGAGCATGGACGATCTCTCTTTCTCTCTTTTTCTCACTCGATTTCATTCTCACCTAACTGGTTTAAATATAATATTTAGGTTCTTTGCAGGTATAATCATCTTGGTATCTGTGGGTAAATTCTGAGACTGAGCTGCCTTGCTAGCTAAGGCTGTTGAATGTTTGTTATAGTTTTGGTATGATTAACAAGTGTGGGGAACCACCATTGCTAACACTGACAGTTGAGAGTATAGCAAATGGTATTTTTCTTTCTATTCTTCTGTATAGCCTGAAATATGTCAAACACCATATTTAACTGACACCCTAATGAAAATGACACCTTCCCACCTACCTAGAGTGAAGATAACATGTTTATATACTCTCTTTAAAATTGTGAAAATAAACATGCTTCAAAAAATAGCTGCAAGCATAATAATTAGGTAGGTCACTAGGCTTCTTAGAATTGTAAAACTTACTATAGCAACATTTCCTGTGCCTTCTAGCTCAGTTAGTACGTAACCTGAAGCATTCCTGTAAGTCTATAATATTTTAGAATGTTTTCCATAATTCATGCCAGGACATGAGTTTTCTTTCCTAAGTTAATCTTCAATAACACTGTGTATTATTGTGTGTTGTACATATGGGTGTATATGGAAAAGAAGTGGAGGAAGAAATAATTGAAAATGTGTTTTCTATCTGCCAAGAGAGTGGGTTATAAACAGAAACATTTTTTGAATTTGTGAAATGGTTTTCAAGTGTTTCTCTTCTCTAAGTTGCCTACAGTTACAACTAAAACTGATTATAAAATGTTTTGAAAATACAGTGCTATTTAAATGCTATTAATAAAGAGGAAAATGGCTAAAAATATCTACCTGGGAATATTTGTTCCTTGAATCAATTGCATAAATAGTTTATGATTCAGGGTGTTTTAGAGTTAAACATCATTCAAAACTCTACATTCTACAAGAGGCTAAAGGCAGATGGTTACTTGGTTCAGTTTTCTTTTCTCATTATCTTTCTGTGTATTTTGTTTTGCCTTCTAGTTAATCTCTATTATAAGCTTATGCCAATCATCAGCAGTAGCCTGTTTTGAAATGTAAAAATTGCTGCAGTCATTTTTAAAACGTTCTTATCTTTGAAGAATCCAATAACATGGTTTCTTTATGCCTTTGTTTTAGCACACAGCACACCAGTTGACATGCCAAGCAGAGGACAGAATGAAGACAGGGACAGCGGCATTGCTCGATCAGGTATTCGTGTCTTTTTAAATTAATAAAGTGAACTATCTATAATTGTATAGAAGTTGGGAAAGTAGAAGAGAGGTAGATAGGCCTCATCTTCAGTTTTGTTTTCTTCATATTCTAAGATAGTCACACGTGTGGAGATCGGAAACTTTGATGACAGCATCTGCAAGTGGTTATGCAACATAAACGAGTTTTTTCTGATACCCAAATTCATGTGAGACCAGTTCCGGGGGAAGCTTCCTTGAGCCACTATACTGAGAATGTGTTTGCAGACTGTGGAGTGTAGAATCAGAGGAAGGGGAGTGTTTGTCAAAGTTGAGTCTGTCTATTCCAGGGCCAACCTGCTAACCATGTCTTCCAGACGTGCTGGTCTAGATTTTATCTCAGGGACCCCACTCTCTTTACTTCAAGACCTGCCCTTTTCTAACACTGCTTCTAAGATCTCTTAGTTTCAACTTTTGTACTGAACTTTTTTCGACTTTTAATTTGTGGTTCAGATCTGAGGTAGATTCTGTTATAAATGTGATGAATGAATAATCTGGAATTCAAGGACTCACAGGTGCATGGGGCTTTGCCTGATGCCTCCTTGCCATACAAACAGTCTGTATCATCAGTGAGGACTAGGCACACCCTACTGGTTTCCCGTGTGTCATAGGTCACCTTACCAAACAGGCCGGCCGGCCAGTGCTCGGCCTGCATCCAGGCCTCCGGGGCCTGCCTTCACCTTTCTTCCTGGCTTTTCACCACTCATTTGTCTTCCCATCTCTTGCCTTTAGACAGTGTTCACCGGTCCTCATGTCTCTCCTCTGTATCCTTTCAGAGCCCTTCACCCTATTTTGTATGACTCAGCTCTTAAGTTACTAAATAAAATGTAATTAATTACTGAGATGATTTCTGTATGTCACGTAATATAATGTGAAGCATTTCATTTGTGGTTAAAATTGATTCATTTTGGTGATTATAATCCTTTCTGTAAGGTTTGGCTGGAACCTTTGGTCAGAGATGTACCTCCCATTGGTTAGACGTATCGTTTTCACTTACAGCCTCTATTTGCAAACATAAATTCTGAGATGGCAGAGGGCAGCATGTGAAGCGCTAAATGAGCTGGTTTTGCTTTGATTATATTTAATAGCGCTCAGGCTAATTTCCTCATTCCTTATGGGGCACTGTCAGATAACTCTCTTGAGTCTCTTCAACTACTCAAAGAGATGCCTTGAGCTCGGTATCCCAAGGCTCAGCTTCCTGCCCTGTGGGCCCACCCCGCAGGACTAGGGCTGGGGCTGGCTTTATGATGGTTGAATTTCTAGACAAAAAGGTGCGGATCTTGTCAGAAGTCATAAAAAGGGAAGCACAACCCTAGAACTGAGATCACTTTTAATCAAGATTGCTGTGTTTGTGGTTGACAGAATTTAACACATCTGACTTTGTGTGGTGAGTGTTCTTTACCTCTCTGTGAAAGAAAGATGAACAACATTCTACTGAGGCCCATCTAACACTAGTATCACAGAGTTTCTGTCTGGCCATGATTTCATGTTACTGGTTTATGCTCCTTCTTGTTCCAGAAAAGATTTAGAGATTTTGCGGGAACTAATACCAACACAAACATTTAGGAGGGAGTCTGGATTTTCCTAGGGCACTTTTCAGTTTATAGTTGACATAAATGTTTGTGTTGTCCAGGTCAAAATCTCACTTGTTTGTATTCTTCAGATAATTTACTCCTAAAACTACTTTTTCTTCCCCTTTGAGCAGCAAGAAAGTTGAGGGCCAAGTTCAAGTAAAAGTGAAAAGTCTATAGTAGCCAGATCTGAATGTTTTCTCATAGCCTGTGAGAGGAACTTGGGACTGACCAGATCGAGGTGAGGACAGGAAGCAATATTAACATAAATGTGAATTTTCAGAATTAGAGAAGACTGGTTTTCTTTGGTAATTTGGCTTCTATTCCAGACGATCTCTACTTGCAGTTTCTGGTTCTTCTGGTGGGAAGAAAGGGGCAGAGATGATAGAGGGGGCTGCAAATGCCTGAGTGGCGTTTTGCTCTCCTTCTGTCCTAATAGATGTGCTGGCCATCTACTGGTCCCCAGCACCTGTTCTGAAATCACTGAATCCATATACAAAGTAGCATGAGTGCTACATCCTGAGGGAATTCAACACTCTGTTAACATAAGAACTCCCAATGTTTTGATGACAGTGTATTCTCTAATTAAGATTTGTTATTATGCCCACCTTAAATTGTGTCAGGACCAAGGTCCTAGTTTTTAAACAGGCTAAGAGCTCCAAATGTTGTTAAGTTAACAGTAGAAGATGTACAGAAATTAAAGACATTCAGTCTAAAGAGTTGAGAGATGGGAAAAGTTTTTTAAATAGATTTTATTTTCTAAAAGAGTTTTAGATTTACAGAAAAATTGAGAAGATAGTATAGAGAATTCCAATGTAAACTGCCCCCAGTTTGCCCTAATATTAACATCCTAGGGTAGCATGGCACATTTGTTAGAGTTAGCGAGCCAATGTTGGTACCATATTACTAGCTAACGTCAGTAGTTTACCCAGTGCCCTCTTTCATTCCCAGGACCACGTTACATTTAGTTGTCATGTCTTTTCAGGCTTCTTTTGACTATGGTAGTTTCTCAGACTCTTTGTTTTTGATAACTTTCAGGAGTACTGGTTACGTATTTTGTAGAATGCTCTAGCATTGGAATTTTTTAAATGTTTTTCTCATTACATTGAAGTGATGGGTTTTTGGAAGGAATGTCACAGAAGTAAAGTACCATTTTTACCACATATCAGCATTACCTACTATCACCTTGATTCGTGACCTCTGATATCAACCATGATGATCTAGCTGAGATAGCATTTAGTTGGTTTCTCCACTGTAAAGTTACTCTTTATTTACCCCTATCCATTCTGTATAGTTTGGAAAGAAGTCACTACACTCAGCCTACACCTGAGGAATGGGGAATTGTGCTGCTCCTCATTGAGGGCAGAGCATCTACATAAATTATTTGGAATGCATGGGAGATTATGTCTCTTCTCCCCATTTATTCAGTCATATCAGTGTGGACTTGAGGATATTTTTTAAATTGGGCTCTAACCCAGTGCTATTCAGTGTATTGTCATTGTATTTTGTTTTGGATAATTTGAATTTCTTTTTTACTTTTTTTTACTTATATAAGAAGGATATATTGCATTTTAAGAAGTTATTTTTGTGGTTGCAATAATCCATTTTCAAGTAAGGTGTTAGGAGAGAAGAGGGATGAGTTCTAGCCATACTGGGAGGTTGTAGTGTCAAGGCTCAGTGACTAATGGGACACGAGACTTGGGAGAGGAGGAAAGAACCAAGGATGACTCCAGTTTCTAACTTAAGAAAACAAGTGGAGGGTGGGCATTAACCAGTACAAGGAAACCAGTCAGGAGTGACAGATACTGAGATAAATTGTTTATCTAGATAAGTCTACAAGTTCTCCACTTGTAACTGGTCAGCTGTAATTTAGAAATAGGAAGCTGAAATTAAATAGATGGATCTGAGCAGAAACAAAAACTTGGAAATCTTGGGTACACAAGTAGGGGGCTAAGATTGAGACCAGCATCATTGAGCCTTGTCTTCTGACTTGACTTCAGCTCTAAACTCTTTTCCTCATCAGAAGGTTTAAATCATTGGTAAGAAAAATAATTTTCTCATTTTTTCTGCAACTGCATTCCCTCTTTTCTTAAAAGTGCTAGGATAAAGTCAGTATAAGGAAAACATCTACTACGTGCTTTTAAACATTTTTATTTGTTTTGAAATGAACCTTCAGGGTAAGGATAAACGTTGTCACAGTGTTTGAATAAGACACGTTTTGGCCACTGCAGATGCAGTGTGGACCCCTGTCCCAAATTCCATTTGGAGGTCAAATCTGACACCGCATACACACACACTCCCAAGAGGATATGAGAATGTTTATCACTCACATAATGAGACTTTTCTGGTGAGAGAGCGGGGTGGCCTTCCCTCGCTGGTCAGAAAATGGCTTGAGAGTAGGGAAAGGGGATTAACCTGGGGTTCTTTTGGTGGTTAGTGGGTAAGTCTGGGGCGAGGGTTCCTGCGTGTGGTTTGAACTTCTCAGTGCTTCCAAAGAAGAGAGCATCTGGGCTTTGTCATCAGCTTGCCCAGATGTGGAGCAGAACGGGAAGGGGGGCAGGGTAAAGCTTAACAACTGTCTCAGTTGAGCATCTAGAAATTAAGTCAGATTCTTAATTGCAACATGGGTACCATTGAATAATGCAAAATGACTTTATCCTATTTGTACCTGAGCCCTTCCCTGAATTAACTGATACCACACTTTGTAGAAAGGAACAGGAGTCAGGAGGATGCTGTTGCTTGTTGCCTGTCTGGGTCAGAAGGCTGTGGCACCATGTTGACCTTGCACAATTCCATGCGGGCAAAGGCTTGACCTGCAGCTTATCGGAGTCATGGCAGTAGAACCTGTGATCCTCCTGGAAGGAGCTGCTAGGAGGTCCTCCCCTGCTCACTTTCCTGTCTCCCAGGAGGCAGTCATGAAGCAGTTTGCAGTCACCTCCAAGGCACTAAAGAGTACGGCGTTTTTTTTGTCCCACCCCCTCAGACTATAGCTGCAAAAGACAAAAGTATTTATCTGTAGTCTAGAACTTGCTCTTCAGCCAATAGGATATCCCACAACTTGCATTGCAGATGTCGACTTCTTTTGTGTTGGGGTTGTCCTTTTTGACATGTGGTGATGAGGGTCCCTGGGAGCTGGCACTTTGGGCTTATTCTTCTTTTCCCCATCTGTGTAGGTATAAACATGCCAAATCTAAAAATCCCTGGTTGTATCTTTACCACTGAGCCTTGGTCTTGGCCTTGCTTTGCCTTGTGTTAAAGCGGTGGCTCGAACAGAACTAGAACTCAATTCCTCTGTTTCTTTGTATTTCAGACCTTTGTATTTTCCTGGAATAGATATTTATTTTCCTCACTCTCATGAATTTGTTGGCTCTTCCACTTTAGGTTTTTCTTTTATTCTAAAGTTGCATTCTTATATACTTATTTAAGAAAAACTAGAATCAGAAAATAATGTAGATAGCAATCAAAATTATAAGGGATTGAGAATAAATCTAAGAGAATGTTTGCTACTGTCATAGATTAAATTTTTAAAACTTTGTTAAAAGAAGACCTAAATAAACGGAGCAAGAAATCAGATTCCAATCTGTAAATTCAGTGTAATTTGAATTAAAATCCTTTGTGAAGCCAGACTAAACAAGTTTTGAATTACATAGACGAGTAAAGGACCAAGTTTTTATGCTTTTTATGAGTGTTTTGTAGATATTTTACTCTCAGTGCCCAGACTATGGATAAGACATAAGAATATTTGAATGAGTTTGCATATAAATGCAGAGAGTGAGCTGGCCACCAAACCTGGCTACAGTTCATACCCTAGATGAGAAATTAAAGTGTAAGATGTTTTTGAAAGCATGGTGGTGAGAACATTGTTTTTTTCCTTTAAGGGGACTTTCTAGGAATTTCATCAAAACTTAAACTACCTGGGGTGCTTTTGAGGATTCTTTAAAAGTCCTAAAATCATTTGTGGTTTGGGAAATAAAACATATTACCTATAATTTGATTTGTCTATTAAATCAACATATTTGATTATTAAAAATGAGATTTTCCTGCCAGGCAGTACCTGCAGCTCTACTCATTGACATTGACCTTTTAAATACTTCAGTTTGGTTGTGTTGAGAAATACAAGTGCTGAACTTCAAGGAACCTTCTATTTTTCTTTTTTTTTTTTAATTTTTATTAAATCATAATTGTGTACATTGGAAACCTTCTATTTTTCAAATGTTTAAATAAGCTAAAACCTGAAGAGTTTTTACTTTGTGACAAAGTAAAGATCGTTACTATGTTTTGGTTGGGCTGTATTAAACAGGAAAGTGCTCAAGTTCACAGCCATACCACCATCACTGTAAAAAAACAACAAAAAAAGTGTAAACGAAGGTGGGAGAGAAGACAAAAATCTAAATGTGTACACAGCTGTGGCTACAGGAAAGTTTTGGTAAATTCGGTCTTTGAATTTTCTCTGTAAAGTTGTTTTCTAATGCTTTGCTTCTGTCATACTTATTGAGATAGACGTGAGTATATTTCACGTAATCATTTGCTCATTCTTCATTCAGCATTTCTTATTTATTTACTTATTTTTTGCAGTTTTTGGCCGGGGCTGGGTTTGAACCCGCCACCTCCAGCATATGGGGCCAGCGCCCTACTCCTTTGAGGTACAGGCGCCACCCAGCATTTCTTATTTTTTTATTTTATTTTTTTATTTTTTTTTGCAGTTTTTTTTTTTTGGCCAGGGCTGGGGTTTGAACCCGCCACCTCTGGCATATGGGGCCGGCGCCCTACTCCTTTGAGCCACAGGTGTCACCCTCTTATTTTTTTAATATAGAGTGTCACTCTGTTGTCCCGGCTAGAGTGCAATGATGTCATCATAGCTCACGGCAACCTCTGAGTTTAAGTGATCCTCCTGCCTCAGCCTCCCTAGTAGCTCGGACCACAGATGTTTACAGTTAGCCATGATGCCTGGCTAATTTTTCTATTTTGAGTAGAGACAGGGTCTTGCTGTTGCTCAGGCTGGCCTTAAACTCTTGAGCTCAGGCGATCCTCCTCTCTCGTCCTCTCAGAATCCTAGGATGATCGATGTGAGCCACTTGCACCTGGCCCAGCAGCATCATGGGGCAGACATTTTTCTAGGATATGGGAATAGATCAGTGATGCACAAACATTATCCCTGATCTCCTGGAGTGTGTATTCAGTAAAGGAGAGACAGATAATAAATAATGAAGGGTAGGCAACCACTTACCACTGAAGAAAGATACAGAGTTGCTTCATTGAAGGCCTCTCCAAGAAGGTGAAATTTCAGCTGAGACTTGAATGCCAAGAGAGACTGGCCACATGAACATCAGAGCAGAGAGCATCTTAGGCCTGGAGTGGGAACGGGCTTTGCAGATTTGTATATAAGGAACAGAAAAAGGTTGGAATATAGCAAGTGGGGAATGGGATGAGCTTTGAGAGGAAATAAGGGGCCTGATGCTACTAATGCATTTTTTATTTTAATGGGAATGTTTTCAAATACATGTATTTGGATGGCTGCAGAAGAGACAGAGTTAGGTGTTAGCTGCGGCATCCTTCCTCCAAATGTCTCCTTGCAAGTGAGATAACGTTTGGCAGGGCTTGAGCCTGCCGTTCTAGGTCTGTGTTTGGGTCTGCTCTGAAAATTCGCTACCACCCCGTTCCTGCAGGAAGTCCGAGAGTGCTGCTTGTTTGGTATTTTCATTACATTTCTTACCAAATAAGCGAACCCTCAAATTCTTCCCTGAAGAAATTATAACAGCTTCTGAGCTCTTGACTTTTACACTTGTTTTCTTATTCTTGTGACTTACCACATTCTGTGATTATCTTGTTGATTCCTTGGAGTCTTGTTTTTTCTTCCTGAGAATGTGAGTTTCATGAGGGCAGAAACTCACCCCGTCTGTCATGTTGCACCAGCAGCTTAATTTGGTGCCTAACATACGGTAGATGCTTAGTGACGATTTGAATAAGAGAGGGAAATATGTCCATATATATAAGTAGAAGTATGCCCAGAATTTTTGTAATAATTGATATTACAACATGTATTTAGTTCTTTCCTTCCAGAGTGTCTGGGATGCCTTTCCTTTGAGCCCTTTCCATGGTCGGCTCATGTTGGCATTTACGTCTCAATTGAGATGTGCCGTTTTAATGAAGGTGTTATCTGACCACGATTAAAGAACTTACCACCCACCTGTCAGCCTTTTCGCTAGTTGCTTAAAGAAAGTCATAGTAACTTATTTATAGCACTTACCACAGTCTAAAATCATTTATTTCACGAGTGTGAACTTCAGGGCAGATGCTCTGCCTGTGTCCTGCACATTCCCGTCTCTAGCATGCTGCCAGGGGCTTAGGTTGGTGTTCAGTAAATGTTTGTTGAGTAATGGATTTGATGTAAGAGTTCCCGGGCATTATTTGATCAAATCCAAATTCTGTAGTTTATTTTAATCATCAGTACAGAGTGTCTAGAAGACTGTGAAAGTAGCAAAAACTTTTTTTCAGAGAAAGTTAAACATTAATTTTAAAGTTGAATTGTACATTCCAAGAAGAGCACATATCAGCATTTTTAAATCATTACATTTATTCTCTTTTCTCATTGTTAATCTCGGCAAAAATAGATGGATGCTAGTTTAAGATTTTTCCTTAGACAGGAGGATGGGGATGAAAGTCTATTCAAATCAAAGTTAGCCAGGTGTAAAATGTTAGCAGTAATTTCCTGGTAATATTTATTATTAATACATAAAACTGCAAAAGCCTTTGCAATCTATATGTATTCATTTTTTTCTAATTGTGGAAATCCTACAAATCATAAGTGATACTAATAACAGGTAGCATTAGATACAGCACTTTTAAAACTAAAACTGAGTCTATGAATAATTTAACTAAAAGTCTTACATTTATAATTGAGGTACCAATTGGAGAATTTTTTTCCTGTACACAGAGCTAATTAGGGGCATAGCTAGGGCCAAACCCCCCGCACCATGTCAAAGCTCTTTTCAGTACTATCACTTAGGTGCCCTTGAGCCAACACTCAAATGTGCCAGTGTTGATAGAACAGCTGTCTGAATCTACCCTTTAATCATGAAAATAGCAGTGGTTTGCAGGTTAGTTCTGCTCTTGCATTTGAAAGTTGTTGTACTGTTTTGTTTACTAGAATATGTGATTTCCACCACCACCACCACCACCACCCCGCCAGGTAGAGTATGGTGATATCTCTCAAACTTCTGGGCTCAAGTGATCCTTCTTGCCTCAGCCTCCTGAGTAGCTGGAACTACAGGCATCCACCACAACACCCAGCTCGTTTTTCTATTTTCAGAAGAGACAGAATCTCACTCTGTTTAGGCTGGTCTGAGATGCCTGAGCATAAGCAATCCTCCCAGCTCAGCATCCCAGAGTGCTGGGATTACATACATGAGCCACCTTGCCCAGCCATGTATGATTGATAGTGATGTGCCACGATACTCTACTTAAAAATCTTAAATAATAAAATTTATTGATGAGAAAATACTGGGTAGCACTAAGCTATAAATGTCTCACTGGTATGCCATAAAAATTGTCATTCATCAGGAAGAAAGCAATGTTCTTTTCTAATTTGTTTATCTTCCCTTTTCATGTTTCTTTTAGAAGTCCTATTAGAATTTCTTTCCATAATTAATCAGAAATAACAATCTTTTTAGTGTTCCAGCATGTCTTTCTTGGCCCATCTTTTCCAAGAATTATCAGAGGGTCTGGGAGGCCGAGGCAGGTTGATTGCTTGAACTCAGGAGTTCAAGGCCAGCCTGAGCGAGAGCAGGGCCCCATCTCTACTAAAAATGGAAAAACTAAGGCAGGAGGATCTCGTGAACCCAAGAGTTTGAGGTTGCTGTGAGCTATGATGATGCCATGGCACTCTACCCAGGACAACAGAGTGAGACTTTGTCTCAAAAAAAAAAAAGGCGATGCCTGTGGCTAGTCGAGTATTGCCCCGGCCCCATATACCAAAGGTGGCTGGTTCAAACCCAGCCTCCACCGAACTGCAAAACAAAAAGATAGCCAGGCATTGTGGCGGGCACCTGTAGACCCAGCTACTCGGGAGGCTGAGGCAAGAGAATCGCCTAAGCCCAGGAGCTGGAGGTTACTGTGAGCTGTGTGATGCCACGGCACTCTACCGAGGGCGATAAAATGACACTCTGTCTCTACAAAAAAAAAAAAAATTATCAGAGGGAATGAATAGCTCACATTCTTTGTGTGGGCACTGGGCTGGGTTGCACGTGTGTGATTTGTTCAGTTTTTACAGGGACCTTATGAAATAGGTCAAACTTTTATCTAAAAACCCATGCCAATGCATTTTCCATCGTGATCCCCTAACAAAATATCTTTATATATAAAGAAGAAATGTTCCATGGATTCATATTTACAGTACAACATACTCTGTTTTGTTTTTATTTTTTAATGTTGGTTTTGATTTCTTAATTCAAAATTCACCAGCAAATGGCAGCTCTTAGGAAAAATACGTAGGCGTGGTACTTTATCATCTCAGTTTTACAGACGAGAAAGCGGACAAGTTAAGTAAACTGCCCAAGTGTCACAGCTTGGACACTATGTAGAAGAAATACTCATTTGCCTAAATTTTACTTCAAAATGTAGAGTGAAGAAAAATTCAAGAGGAGGAAACATAAGTAAGCATTGTACGTGGCATTAGTCACCAGGTAGCAATATTGACAGTTATGTTTCGTGGACCATTTTATCAGAAATCTGCAGTCTATAATAGGAATAATAATTGTTTTGCATTTGTAATGCGATGCCCGATTATTTATGCACTTGCTATATCTGTGATCCTTATTTCCTTTAATTTGATTTCTTTTTAAAATGATGTTTTCTTTGCTGTACAGAACTCTTAGTAAGGGAGAAATTATCGTCTCCCCCTGCTGGAGATGACTGGTAGAATCTGCAAATATAGGTTACCTGCTGTACATAGATAATCTGGTTTTTTTATTATGTTAAAATATACCTAACTTAAAATTTTCCATCTTAACCAATAAATGTGCAGTTCTGTGGTATTAAATACATTTGTAAAGTTGTATGTTATGTAGCTATGTATGGACTTGTTTACCTCAACTTTCACATTCCAAATTTTCTTCCCCACAGCCTCCCTAAGCAGTCTTTTGATTACGCCTTTCCCATCTCCAAGCTCCTCCACATCCTCTTCCAGCAGTTACCAGCGCCGCTGGCTTCGAAGTCAGACAACAAGTTTGGAAAACGGCATCTTTCCAAGGAGGTGAGTTGCAGGCTTCCTCTTCAGAGAGCAGTGCTGGTGTAGGCAGTGTGGTGGAACCAGCAGGGCGGCTGTCTTCACTTGCTGTCAGTGGAAAAAGAGCTGAAACTCTTTGATTAGTTCCAGCTTAGCCTGAAAGTTTACAAGTTAGAAGTTGTAAGGAAAGAATAAATAAAAGTTTTTTTTTTTTTTTAAATCTGGTTTGGAAGATACTGGGAAGTATCCGGTGGCTATGTTGTATATGAGTTAGATTTGGTGTTATTAATAATTTAAAATGAGTATGCTCTATAAATTGGATTCCTTCAATATGAAGCCTTTATATGTAACAAAGGGTGGGATTAAATATCTTTCTTGGCTATAGTAATATCAATGTGGTATTTGAAATATAAGAAATCAAGGATTTGTGACATATGTAGTATTCTATTCATAAAACTTAAATTCCTAAACTAAGCAGACATGAATATCATTATAGAGACAGCATCTAGGTATTTTCTGTCTTCATTTCAGTTGCATTTGGATCTAAGATTTAGTTATATGTTATCACTTCTCGGCCTTTTGGCTAAGATCAAGTGTAAGATTTAGTTATATGCAAAAGGTACATTTGCTGTTACATCAGTCGCTTCAACCTCCTATTCCAGTTCCCCAAAACTTAAGGGGAGTCTTTATGTGTACCTATAAAATTTAACATGTCAATTAATTAGTAAATTGACTAGCGATTACCGTATGTAAAGATCTGTGAAGGTATAAACATCTTCATCTACATGCCTGCACTTCAGTAGTTTAGACTAGTAGAAAAGATGGTTATACACTTAAATAGTGGTATAAGGCTGTTCCACAATAAATGCCATGGAAGACATAAAGTGCTGTGGGAGGGAGAAAACAGGGATAATCATAGGGGAATTTGGAGCCCTTCATGGAAGAGCCGGTACACGCTGAGAAGTGAGAGGTCGGGGCATGTGTGTTGTCATAACCCTGGGGAGTTATAGTTGCATCGCTCACCAAGGACCTGCTTTTTTGGTTGGGGGATTTCTAGGAGAATGATCAAAGGGTTAGAGGTTGGTGTGAGGACAAGTCCTATCTCTGCAACTCACTAGATCAATGCTGGAACAAGTTAACCTGGATTCTAAGTGCTGCTTCCTCGTCTGTAGCATAATATTAATATTGGTACACCCTCAGAGTTTGGTTGGACAGGAGATTAAGTACATCCAGTGTTTAGCCAAGACACCAGATATGGTAAATAAAATACTGGTCAATATGAATTAGCTACTATTACCATTGCTATCATTATTACTATTGCTATCATCATTACCATTACTGCAATTGTCAGGAAAGACACTGCTATCATCCTCATTGCCTGCGTCTGTGATTAGAAGAGATGGGTCTTGGAAGCCTTCCGTTTAAGATACCTTTTCTTTACTGAAAATTATTTTTCATCCCTTCAGATTTAAATCGAAAGTTGGGTGTGTTCCTCAACTACCTCCTCCAAAATTCTTCAGTACTCTAATTTGAATTGAGACCTGCCAGTGGGCACTAAATTACCCTCTAGTGAATTTATACCTAAAATAAGTTACTGACATTCAGAAAGCCTATGAATACAGTCAGGGTTGGCTATATGACTTGTGGGACCAGTAGCCTAAAAAGCAAGAAAAGTACTATAAAATGGACTAATAGGTAGTTTTTAAAAAGAACATTTTACTTATAAGATGTAATAGAGGTAATAGTGATAGAAGAATAATATAAACTTATATAAAGTCCCCAGATTTTTTTTGTCATAATTTTATATAGTAAATAATATTTAATGTGTTATCTTGGGTATTAAGATTTTTTTGGCTCACTTTTCTACAAGTTTACTTGTTAGGTCATCAAAATTTATAGTTTAGCAACTTGGCATTCCAATCAGTATAACTGAAAGTGATATTGGTCACTCCAGGCTAATGTTAACATGGCAAATAATTTTTGGTAATTTTTTATGTGGAGAAGAATCTTACTGCCAACATGATGCTATGTAGCTTTATGGACTGTGACAACATTGGGATAAACTTTCAAAATGTAAATTTTAGTACATCTAGATCAGATGATTCTTGTGGAACAATTTTTTTTAAGATTTAGTTCTTCACACAATTCCATTTCATGAAAGTCTGAATTTAAGTGTAAATTTATACAAGGTTATTTTAACATTTCTTCTGACATTTTCTACAATTTGTGGAGAGCTTACAAGAAATTAAAAATGTCCTTATGAGTTGTGTGTAATTCAAAATGCTTATTTATGTGTCCTCAATTAGGAGGAAAAGTTAAATTTTTTAAATTTCAGACTGTTACAGGGATCCAAACATCTTGGCTACATGAATTGCTTTTGCACAATTTAAGTCAAAGTTGTAAGTGTGTCCATCACTCAGATAATGTGGGTTGTGTCTGCTGGGTGTGAATTTACCCATCCCCAGCCCCTCCTCCATGCTCCCACCCACTGTACCTATGGAAGTTAAACAATTAGTTCATTGTAACAGTGGGTACATATGGTGTTTGTTTTTCCATTCTTTCAATACTTCACTAGAAGAATGGTCTCCAGTTCCATGTAGGTTGTTACAAAGGGTACTAGCTCACCATTTTTTATGGCTGTGTACACATACCACACTTTACTAATCCACTGGTGTATTGATGGGTGCATATCTTTGGGATTGCAAATTGTGCTGCAGTAAACATTTGAGTGCACATATCTTTTTGATGAAATGACTTATTTTTCCTTTGTAAATCACCAGTAACGAGATTGCTAGATCAAATGGTAGATCTACTTTTAATTCTTTGAGAAATCTCCACACAACTTTTCCTATAGGTTGTACTAGCTTGCAGTCCCACCAACGGTGTATAAGCATTCCTTTCTCTCTGCATCCATGCCATTGTCATTTGTTTTGAAACTTTTTTGATAAACACTGTTCTCACTGGAGTTAGGTGATAACTCACTAATTTGATTTGCATTTTCCTGATTAAAGATGTTAAGCATTTTCTCATGTTTATTAACAATTAGTCCATCTTCTTTTGAAAAGCTTCTTTCTGTTTATATGTTTTGCCCACTTTTTTATGGGGTTGTTTGATTTTTTTTTTTTTTT